>CM045759.1:120521106-120797974 GCA_025200525.1 Camellia lanceoleosa | reverse complement strand
GATTCATCTATAATTGCTGCTATATAATTAGTCATGAAAAAGCCAAGAATTAGCACACGGCTGCCGGTGGCACATATTGGTTCTAAAGACGTAACAAGACATTTACCAAGTAGATTAACAACTGGCTTTTGCTCTGCCAAAGGTAACATTTAACTCCAAGGCATTCATCTATAATAGCTGCCAGATAATTAGGGCCATTTAAAAGCCAAGAATTAGCATACATAAAGTGGCTGTAAGTAATATATCAATTCCAAGACCGTCGTTTGGTGAAATTGCCAAAGCGCAATGAAATTTGCCTTGTGGTGCGCCGCAAGCATTAGGAAATAAATGGATGTGGGCTCTTTCACACTGGGTGAACGTTATTTATCGTGTTCACCAATTCAAAACTTATTGCGTAATGTCAACAGTAGTATTGTTCAACAAGAGAAAGCGGTTTCTAACTTTGGTCAGCTTGATATCGGCGAATCGCGGTAGGAAACCACGCGGCGGCGGTGGTGTCCAAAGAATCTGGAACACGCCGCCCAAGTCGCGAAGCAGTATCGCTTCGGAAGCGAGAGAAACAACACCTGTAAGTTTCTTCCGCCACCGCCGACTCAACGAGGCCGCATTTAGGCGCCATGTAACGCGAGTTTTTGCATGGTGTATCAAACCGAATGACGAGTGCATCGACACGCGACTCAGGCATGAAGTTTGTTTCGATATTTTTCTACCCTGGGAGGTCCAATACCAATGATTGGCTCTAGTGGTGGATTTTGACGATTGCGAGGCATCCAATAATACGGGCGTTAAGGGTCGTGACACCGCCCACGGAGCCCAAGAGACAAGGGCTTCGTGGGTATCATGCCATGAGATAAGAGAAATTCATCTAACTAAAACCGTAGTCTTCTGGGAGGTTTAAAGTATAAGACCAAGTTGTTTTAGGGAGCTTAGGGAAGGCTAAAGCCGAGTCAAGATGCTATGGGTCAATCTAATCCGATCGATGAAAGGGGCCACTCCAACCATTATCAGTTATGCTATCGCCGATCGAGATACTTCATGAAACATTGCTTTGCTGTGAGAAAACGCAGAGCCAAGGGTTACGAAGAAGGCTTCCATACCGCTTAAGGTTAGGACGACAAAACGAAGAGAAACTTATAAGAGGAGGTCTCATTGACACGAGAATTCCAGGGCTTTTACATACTTGCTGGATCGCTAAGGTTTAGGGTCACGAGGCTTTCCTTTAGCAAGCGTGTCGATTCGGATTGTTATCACCGGTGACTAATCGTGGATTATTTGCCCCTTCTCCGCTTTTGAAGTCAAAAAAAGAGCTGTAATATGTTTTAGGAGACGCCAGATAAAAATATTCTTGTAATGTTAAACGCTGGACATGCCTCAAATTATATAATTATAGGTTGAATGAATAAAAATGTTCTATTTTCAATATTCGCTGCTGTTTTATAATTTTCTTTTGCACATTTTACATTTGCATGTTTTGTGTTTTATTTCATAAATGTTCATAAAAGCTTATTTTCGTGCATAAATGTGCTTTATTGCCATAGACATTGTTTTTACCGCTTTTTAAGCCGTAATCCGGAGGTTTTATTTGGCCAATCGTGATATTCCATTTAAGGCGCCCCAAATCTGTAGAGAGGCTTTATCGCCTAAAGACGCGGATTCATTACGGAGCTCTTTAATCCGGAGGTTATATTTGGCCAATCGTGATATCCACGGGCGGGCGCCCAATTCGGAGGCTTTATCATCGGGCCTAAAGATGCTGCGCGCCGGCGGGGCTCGAATCTAGAGACTTTATTTAGCTAATCATGATATCTGGCCGGGCTGCGCACTTAATTCGTAGAGGCTTTATTCTGCCCAAAGACGCTGGCGCGTTGACGGGCCTCAATCCGAGGCTTTATTTGGCCAATCGTGATATCCACGGGCATGCTTCAATCCGGAGGGCTTTATCGTCGGCTCCAAAGACGCTATTCGGCTTGATGGGGCTCCTAATCCGTGAGGCTTTATTGGCCTAAAGACGCTATGCGCCCCTGGCCGGGCTTTAATCCGGAGAGGCTTTATTTGGCCAATCGTGATATCCAAGGGCCGGGCGCCCAAATCCTAAGGCTTTATTTAATTTCAAAGACGCTATTCGCCGGCGCGGGGCTCCGAATCCGAGGCTATACGGCCAATCGTGATATCCATTTAAGGGCGCTTTTGAATCCGGAGGCTTTATCGCTCAAAGACGCCATGCTACCACGAGGTCAATCTGGAGGTGGCTTTATTTCAATAATCATGGTATCCATTTATGGCGCCCAATCCTAGAGGCTTTATTTTAACACCTTTGAACAAGATTCTCACAGAGTAAGTAAACGCGGAGTCTTTGTATTAGAGAAAAGAGATGCATACGGCGTAATAATTTAGAATGTCAAGCATCATGTCTCCACAAGTCGAGCCAATGATAAAATTTGTGTAGACGCGTTGAATTCCAAGGCCGCTGAGACTCTTCCCCGACATATCTTTCTAAACCGACACGCCTCCGCCTCCCGTAAGAGTAATCAACTGATAGGGGCCATCCTGGGCAAATTGGGACCCGGCTTTCCATCGGCCGTTTCACACACCGAAGCACCTTCTTTAGGACCAACTCTCCTGTGAAGTACAAGCATGAATTAATCGCTAAGGTTGATTATACTCGACTTTTTCCAAATTGCACCGTGCCATGGACACAAGCGGCCTTCTGTCTTTCGTTTCGACATTAGAATCAAATCCAATAGCCAACATCATGTCGCTTTTGGCCCGTGATCAAAATCCTATGAATTGAGGAAGCTCAGTGGTGGACCGATTTCTGCGTGGTGCGTCGCTGGGTTCCAACGCATAAGGCAAACGCAAGTGCTTCCTCAGCTTGATCTTCTTGGTGTAGTTCGATGAGCCCATAATACACTTGGCAATTCTTCTAACCCATTTGCCTTGGCTTTTCTCCAACCTCTTCTTGATGTTGTCCAAGATGGATTTGTTAGAGGCTTTGGCTTCACCATTGCTTTGGGGGTGTTTCTGCCAGAGAAAAGTAAGGCCGGAGCACCATACTTGTCACGATAGCTCTTGTGACACACCACAATCAAATCTAGGTTCCATGGTTAACTCGAGATAAGAGCTCTTGGAATGTCAATCGCGTTATGATGTTCCTTCTACACAAAGCGCTTAACATCGAAGATTCTTTAATGTTTGTTAATGCACTCCGTCAATTTTGACCTATATTTCGTGAAGTAATCAAGTCATACGATCGTGTATCGCTTGTTTCTAGGGCCCTTAAAGCAATGGTCCTACGATAGCAAGCCCTCATCGGGGAACGCCTGCCGTGACCTGACTCGGTGATAGAGTTCACTTTAGTAGGCGAGTAGTTTAATCTGGAGAACTTCGCACTATTCACACTTTTTTGCATAACACTTGGCGTCCGCTCTCATTGTCGGCCAATAATACCCCTGCGTTATAGCTTGATGGGCCAAAGAGCTTGCGCCAGAATGGGCACTACAACTGCCTTCGTGTATTTCAGTCAGAAGCTCTTCGACTTTGTCCGGGTGCACACATTCCAAATATGGGCTAGAGAGGGATTTTTTTATAAAGCCTTCCTTGCAGATCCAAGTAGTATCGCATGGCTTTATTTCGCAGCTTGTGCACTTTTTTCTTGTTCTCAGGAGTTGTTCTAAGATAGGAATGCAATAATGGGATCCATCCACTTGGTGCGATTCTATAACGTTGATCCGGACTTCTCCGGGCGCCAATGCTCGGCTCAGGATGAATCTATCGATGGTCTTTAATCAATTGATTGAGGCTAGCAAGCCAAGGAATCTACATGGGTGTTCGATCACGGTTATCCGGTTCACCATGATGGTCAAATTTTGCCGAAGGCATTGGTCATTTTCATGTAGGCCGCCATACGGTCGTTTCTTGCCGCGTACTCCTTCTTTAGCTGATTGATCACCAGTTTTGAGTCGCAAAACACAAGCAAACGCTGAGCACCCAGAATATGCGCATTCCGCAAATCGGCTAGAAGGGCTTTGTATTCGGCTTCGTTATTTGATGCTTTGAAGCTGAGCTTGACGGTCTGCTCAATTATTGCGTCGTCGGGAACCATGATTAGAACTCCAGCTCCATTGCCCCGCTGATTGGACGATCCATCACAACACAACTGCCAGATGTCCTCAACATAAATCCTTCAGTTCGGCTTCGGTCGAATTTCATCAGACTTGAAGTCGCAAGAAGCCCCCAATAAACTGGCGACAAAATCGGCAAGTACTTATCCCTTGATTGAGGTTACGTAGAAATTGAATATCGATCGCCAAGTTCCGTGAGCCCACTTTGAAACACGCCCAGATGCTTCAAGCTCTGTAGTCTTTGATCGAGGGGATAGTCTGTTAGCACCCTAATGCTATGCCCCTAGAAGTAATGCATCAGCTTCCTTGTTGCCATGACTAGGGCTAGGATGAGCTTTTCCAGTGGAAGGTAGCATGTTTGGCCACAACCATCGCCTTTGCTCACATAATACACTAGTCACGCTTCTAGCTCTTCCTTTATCAAGACAGTTTTGATATTAAGTTAGAAACCGCTAGATACAAAATGAGTGGATCGCCACAGAAAGTGTTGTCGAGTGGTACTTGATGGAGGTAGGTCTTCAGCCGCTGAAAGTGCCGCAGACTTGGCCGGCCATTCAAAGGCGTCTTGCCTGCCAGAGTGTATGAAAGAATTGTCGGCAATGATCACGGCGGGACTAGGCGATAAACCGCGCGGGTCATCCCCATCAACTTTTGAACCTCTTATCGAATCTAGGAGCCGAGCCCGTGATTGCCGTGATTTGCCTCGGGTTGGCTTCGATTCCTTTGTGGTTGACAATATAACCCAAGAATTTACTGTAGTTTATACCAAACGCATTTGGAAGCATTTAACTTCATTCCATATTTCGAGGGACGCCAATGTTTCTTCCAGATCTACGATATGATTCTTTTCTTCTTTGGACTTGACCACCATATCGCCGATGTACACGCCCATAGTTTTGCCGAAGTTTCTCCTTGAACATGGTGGTGACCACCGTAGGTTGACCCTCGATTCTTAATCCCAAAAGGCATTACCTTATAGCAATAGGTTCCTCTTGGCGAGGAATGCGCTTTCGTCCTTCTGATACATAGCGATTTGATAATAACCTCTGAGGCATCAACGGCTCATACGTTGACGATACCAGAACATCTACGAGTTGGTCTATCCTAGGAAGAGAAAAATGGTTTTTGGGGGTGCTTTGTCGAGATTCAGAAATCGACGCAGACTTGCCAAGTCCCACTTTTCTTCTTCACAACCACGTGATAGAGAGCCATGTGGGTAAGTCACTTCCCGATTGTTCACATCACAACCGTTAACCTCTTCGACGACGGCGTTAGTGTGCTCATGCAATGATCGTCGACTTTTCCGAATGACCGCTTGCACCTTAGGGTCAACATTCAAATGGTGTCAGGAAACCGACGGATCTATACCCTGATCTCATAGGAAGTCCACGAAAGACATCGAGGTTGCCGAGTAAGAAAGAGATTAGTCGTTGTCTGGCTTACCGATTTAAGGAGGCGCCACCATGAAGAACTTGTTCCGCTTCTATCGATTTCAACTCGGCCTAAGTCTTCCGTGGCATTTTTATTTGGGAGCCGCCTAACATCGCTAAGGCTCTCTCGATCCCAAGACCTCAATGGAATTCACCAGTAGTTCCTTTGGCGTTTTTAAAGAAGGAGGTAACATGCTTGTGTCGCATTTTGAGCCAGATTTGCTCAATTCACGATTCCGCTTCTGTGTTAAGCGGCAATTGATGATAGATGTTTGGCACGCCCACATGGTATGCAAACCGTGGATCGCCCCATGATGAGATTATACTTGAGATGGCAATTGATGACCAAGAATTCCACGCCTATTGTTTGGGAAACCCTTCGATCCGGTAGTCCGATTTTCCCAACGTACTTTGATTGGCATTGAAGCCGAATAGTGGATAAATCGAGAGAGATTCGATTCGAGAAGCCAGTTTGGTAAATGTCTTATAGTATATAATCTCCGATGTCTGCTTTGGGATCAATGAGTACGCTCAATCATATCGGTTCTGACGTAACTCAATTACCAAGGGATCAATGTGGGGCAAGGTTACTCGGCCAGATCCGAATCATTAAAACTAATAACCCTGGCTTATGGCTTGGTCAAGCAGGAGGAGTTGGTTCGGGGTTAGACTTCGACTGAATCGCATGCACCACTGATGACATTGGCAGGCTGTATATCATGTGGATCACGCCGAGCGGATGTGAATCCTGTCTCAAGGCTGTTACTTTGGTTGGGTTGCCTTTTCGGACATACTATTGTAGCTGGCCATCTTGTACCAATTTATCGTCGTGCAAGGTGAATGACGATGCTTCGAATTTCTTGGGTAGCACTGCCTTTGCAATCCTTCGTACAAAAGGATCGTGTCGATCTTTATCCGAACTGTATTTTCTTCGCTTATGCCTTATATAGGACTCTTTCGTAAGAATTGAGTTTCAGATCATCCTTCTTCTTGGGCTCGATAATGAGCCTGAGTTGCTATCAGTGTCTTGTTGTCGGCTCGAGATCATCGACCATTTGCCCCAATAGGTCGTTCCGGGCCTTTGTGTGCAGCTTGTTCGGATTTCGCCACCTCCAAGGCTAAATCCTGACAGAGACGTTCGTTCTCTATGATCATGTTCTCCAACCTTTGTGCGTTTTGCTTTGCTCGTTCCAGGATCGCTTGCATTGTTTCATGTTCTGGAGTCGAGGGTGAGGCGAAGTTCAGAGCGCATCTTACGGGGATGGCCGCCGGTCCAAGTGTGTTTGATCGAATGAGGTCGTCTCTCTGCGTGGTTTCATAAATGACTATCGGAGGGTCTTCCGTTACGCCCACCATGGTTGTGTTTGAGTATTCCCACAGACGACGCCAATTGTGGGGATGTGGTTTGGAAATACTCTTTTGATCCTGGGAGACACTCGTGATCCTTAACTAGCCACCTGAAAAAGAATGAACACTCCGGTCGGGGGTGCCGGAATTAGCACTCCGACGGACAAGTCAGTCTTAACACTCAAGATTACTTGTATTCTAAGTTAAGCGTAACAATTCTCACATACCTCTTTCTAGCTGATGTTCTTCTATTTATATCTTTTCTTGCATAGGCCTCGGATTAGTCCATTTCCAACTCCTCTTCAAAGACATTCTCAGAGTAGATCGCTTCTACTCCGCCTTACTTAATCGGCTATTTAGCCAATAGAGTTGATTTGAGCTTGAGCCAATGCCAAGTGCTACAAATTTCGACTCTCCTGTGTTCGACTATTCGAATATCTACGACTCCCAATACCGCCCCCACAATGTTGATAAAATCGAAATCAATAGGTTGAATTCATGGACTTGGTCCTTGTTGTTGATGAGGCCATATCTTTGGTCATCGGTAGAGGATGGTATCGACGTTGTTGAATAATTTGTAAAATTTGAAATAATGTGTCAATAGTTGAGTTGAATGAAGGTGCTCATTGATATGGGTTCCTCTCCATCCGGATTTGCACCTTGTAAAGTTTGACGCTTGACATAGGTTCCTCTCCTTTCGGTTTATGCCGATAAAGTGTGAACGGGTTCATTTCTCCCGCCAGGATCAAGAAAGTTTGGCACTTTGAAATGGGTTCCTCTCCTCTTTGGCTTGCGCCAAGAAATGGGTTATGGTGGTTAAGGCTTGATTAAACTAGGGTCCGTTATGTGTTAATTACACATAGTTTATCTTCATACTTGTATTGTGATGAAAATGGATGCACTATTCGCTTTCCGTGCTTGTGACCAGAAGAATATGGTAATGCGTGTTGACGTGTCTATTATTGCATATATATACATGTATTTATAAACGTTCATTTTACACTTGTGCTTAAGACCATCTATAATATATAGTAATTGTCCTTGTAGCCGTAATGAGTCAGAATGTAGGACAAGTATGTTATTTATATTGATCTCAGGGATCGTGGTAATGTGATGAATGGTTGAGATTTCCTTAAATGCAAATGAAAAGTTTTAAAAGGTAATAATTGGTCTTTGTTTCTTATTATGGTTAAGAGGATCTTTTGAAAATTGTACTTAAGTAAGTATATTTTGAAATATGAAATGTCTCATTACCTATATATATACGTGAAGTATTTATGATCATAGCTATGTATATGTTGTTATTGTTTATGATTATTGGGATTCCTACTAGACCTTTGTGTTCATCTCACCTTACTAATCATTTTTCAGGTAGGGAGTAAAGAGTTGCTCGAGACTGAAGTCTATTGATTGCTGGCCATGGGGCCTTTTAATGTAGGTGGAATGCCAACGTGTTATAAAAATGGTTAATCCCTTTTATATATTTCGTTATTTTGTAATTAATGACGTAATGTCTCGGGCGTGTATTGTATTTCATTACATGTACACACGAAATACCTTTGATGTTTATTATTATTGAAATAGACCAATTTAAAGGAAAAGGTAACATTATCCGAGTAATAAAAGTCGGGGTGTCACAAAATTTAATAATTTTGACATAATTATGTTAAGTTTTCTTAAGGATTTAATTCAGATTAAACTTAGCCCTCTTTCTATCAATAACATGTTAGCATGTGGATAAAAAATAATTTTATCATCTCTTTTATTCTTATTATATTTTTGCACTATATGCATTTTTTTTTAACTAGAAAAATTCCTGTTAATATGTCAAAATTAAAATTTTTACTCTATTTTTTTAATCTTAAAAAATGGAGTATATTATAAAGAGGGCTACTATTCATTGGTGTTTGATTTTAGTTTTTTGAATTTAAATTTTTAAAAATTGAGTTTTTTATTTTTCATGTTTTTTTTAAGTGAATATTTTTTTTTTAATTTAAGTAATTTTTTTTTACTTTTTTTAATGCATCTTACTTAGATGTATCTAAATAGTAAAATATTTGTAAAAAAATTTGTTTAACAAATTAAAAAATACACAAAAATATGAAAAATGTAATGAATTTTCATTTTTTTTTTTTGTATTTTTTGGTATCTAGTGTATTTTTTAAATATTTTTTCCACAAATATTATACCTTTTAAGTGTATTTATGTTAGGTGTGTCTAATTTTTTTAAAAAAATGCTTAACATATTAAAAAAAATCATTGAAAATATTAAAATACGAAAAATAAAATAGTAGAATTTTTTGAAAACCAAAACCAAACAAAATATTTAGTAGCAACCTAATTTCTTTTCACCCTCCATTTTTTTAAACCCCCACCTTAAGTCCTAAATTTTAATAACTTTTTTAAAACACTCTAGTTAATACCAATTTTACCCATATTCATAATGTTATCACATCCAAGTGCATACCCACCTAATTTTGCACACCCTCTTCTTCTTCTTCTTCTTCTTTCAGTAAACGACGGACAATTGAGTGATGATTGAGAGACAAATCAATTGTCCCTCTTTTCTCCTTCTCTCATAAACGATTGTCTCTTTCTCCTTGTCGCCGTGAACAATCGTATCTCAATCATAAATCTTGTTGGAAATCTCTTCGACAGTCTCTTTTTTCTTCTCTTAGGCAATTTCCAACTCCCCATCACATATTATGTTTTTTTTTTTATTTGAAGATAAAACCCTCGATATAGGGGTTTAGAGGGAAAAACTCTCAGGAAAACAGAAATAGGGGAAAAATCTTACAAAATGGAACCGTTAGATATTTCAGTGCCAAACAAAATGTTTATGTTCAATACTATATTACTGAACTAAATGTTTTTGTTCAACACTGTATTATTGAACATACCTTAACAATTAGCAAACCAGTACCGAATTGAAAATGACTCGGTATTGTAAATGCAAGGTAGATAAACTTACCAATGTAATACCAACCTCATCAAAGTTGTTGTCACCGTCCTCCATCACTCTATAAATATCAACGAATAGTGAAAACAGCCACAAATGTAGAAACTTGGAGTTTGTAATCGGATTGTTTGCCAAGTTAACTAATTTGGAACACTGAACACATTTGAAATCACTGAACAAAACGTTAATTAATTAGGTAATTTCAAAGTTTTTCATTGAAGATGAATACGTGAGTTTATGATGGTGATGAAGAAGAATACGATTAGGGTTTAGACTAATAAGGAATATGTATAGATGGGGATAGAGGTGAGTATACAATATTGTTGAGTGTCATTCTAATTGTTTTCATTTGGTGGGTGGATGTTTTATTAAAAGTTGTCATTTGATGTAATTTTACTTTAGGATATAACTGTAAAAAAATAGAGATGAGAATTAGGGGATCCAAAGAAATTAGACAGATGCTAATAGCAGCACTCAGGCCTCGTTTGGGAACACTCATTTTTAGCCAAAAAGTCAAAAAGTTACTAAATTAACCAAAAAGCCAACAACCCATACCAAAAAGTCAAAGATTATATTTTCTCTCTACTTTTTATACATCTTTTCGTAAAAAGCCAAAAAGTCATCCCAAACATACTAGTTTTTTTTAGCTTATATTTTAGCCAAATATTCAAAAAGTTACTAAATTAGCCTGTTCCCAAACGAGGCCTCATTATAAATACATCTCTTGAGATTTACTTAAATACAAATTACTTTTTGTGGTTCTGAAAATTACACCTCACTCCTTCAAGTTTATAATCTCGTAACAAATGATTTATTTTATTAATAAATTATCAAGTCAATTAATAATTTTAATGATATTAGAAATGCATTTAAATTAACGATTTAGATAATTTTATTGTTATATAGGAGCGTAATTAGGAATTTCATTTCTTCATTAATTATGTTAAATAAAAAATTATGATAAAAAGATATTTATAATTTCAAAAACCACAAAACACTATGTATTTTAAGTACAGAAATGTTTTTTGCCCCTAATATTTGTGCCCCTAATGCCCCTAATTTCCATATTGGGTAACTTCTGTTTTTTTTTTTTTTTTTCCCTTGTTTTTTTTTTTTTTTTGCCTTGATATGGAAATTAGGGGCCCCCAATTTCGGTGCACCAACCAAAGCCGTTTTAAGTAAGGATTTAGTTTCTCTCAACTTGCTATTTTAACTTGAGAAAGCGTTTGAGTTTGGTAAACTCATTTTGGAATCGATTCTCGTGATCCAAATCGTTCGTTTTTTTAGATTTGGTGAGTAGAATATTCATGCAAAAAATTAGATGATCGGACATCGGTAATTATGTGTTTGAATCATATTTGTTTTATAAAAAATAGACGATAAATATAATTTCATAAATAACCATTTATTTTGTAATACAAATTTGATTAAAAAATAGTTATTGATATCCGATCATCTTAATTTTTTGTATGAATATTCTACTCAACAAGTTCTATAAACAATTCGGATCATTGAAACGAAATATATGATAGCCTTTACAGGATTATCAAATTTTCTTATATTGAGATGTGAATATGATAAACTTAATTTAGTCTCAATTTTAAAAGTTGGTTGGGACTATAAAAGTATGAAAAAATAAAATAAACTAAATTAGTTAATAGGACAAAATGTCACATTCAAATTATAATCATTTTATTTTTTCTCTCATGAATAGTCAAAAAAGTTAAAAAAAACATTCGAAACAAAACTAATTTAACCAGTCTAAATTAATAAAAAAATTAAAAAAATAAGTTAAAAAAGTTCTTTTCGAATGAATCCACAATACTTGTTTGATAACTTTTAGTTTTAATAAAAAAATCAAAATATTATTATGAATTGCCATATCACTCTTTTTATTTTATTTTATTTATTCTTATAAAAAAAATTAAAAAATTATTAAAATAATTTATTTCTAAATGGGATCTTGCCTAAAAAAAAAGGGTGTAATTTATAGTATTTTTATTTACCTTAACAAGTCCCACATAAGGATAGAAATGTTTTAGAGTTTTAAGTCTCGTTTGGAAAGTGATTTTTTTAATTAAAAAGTTAAAAAATTATTAAAAAATTTAAAAATAATAATTAATATTAAAAAATCAAAGAATTTTTTTTTTTAAAACTTTTTATATATGTTTTTTTTTGTAAAAAATTAAAAATTTATTCTAAATATATTACTTTTTTTTTATATCACATTTTAACTAGAAGTACAAAAAAAAAAAAATACTAAAAAATCTGTTCCGAACTAGATCGTAATAATTCTAACGTGAGTGTGGTCCCACATAATAGGATATTTTGACCTTATTTTTTTTTTCTTCTAATTTTTCGACTCATTAGAATTGATTTAACGCTTCAAATTTAAAATTATCAATCACTGCTCAAGCAAGAATATGAGTGAAGGTGATGCATGCTGAATGCAGTTTGACTCTGTCTTATCCTGTATTCTGGTCCGTATTCAACCCCATTTTGGCGCGTGCAATCACCCTCTTCATCTGCTTCTGGGCTTCCTCACACAGTTGCATAAAATTTCTTCACAATTTTTCTCTTCATTTTCCTACATTTCGTGTTCTTCGTTTTCCTTTAGTACGCTACTCCTCTTCTTCTTCTTCTCCTCTCTCTCTCTCTCTCTCTCTCTGTGTAAACCCTAAACTCTCTCTCTAACTTTCTCTGTTATTGCCGCCATGAAAATACCAGAAAACAACAACAACAACAACGACGAACCCGTCAACCTTCTTCTCCAAACCCTCCTGGACTCAATACCCCACACCCAGAACTTCAAATCCAAATGGTCTCTCATCAGAACCAAACTCGCCGATCTCAAATCCCAACTCTCCGACCTCTCTTCCTTCCCCACCAACTCTCTCTCTCTAGACCTCCTCTCCTCCGCCTCCTCCACCCTCTCCGCCGCCCTCTCTCTCTCCTCCACCTGCCAAAATCCCACCCTCCCGCACGGCAAGCTCCGCACCCAAAACGACGTCGACTCCATCTCCGCCCGCCTCGACCGCCTCATAGCCGACGCCCACGTCCTCATCAAGAGCGGCGTTCTTCACGACGACGCCGCCGCCGCCGTGGCTGTCTCCAGCTCCAAGAGGGAGTGTGTGAGGGTGGAGGCGAGGAATTTGATTACTCGGTTGCAGATTGGGACGACCGAGTCGAAAAACTCGGCGATGGATTCGATGCTGGGGCTTCTTCAGGAAGATGACAAGAACGTGTTGATCGCGGTGGCTCAGGGGGTGGTTCCGGTGCTCGTGCGTTTACTGGATTCGAGCTCTTCGCCGGAGATCAAGGAGAAAACCGTCACCGCCATTTCTAGGGTTTCGACTGTCGATTCGAGCAAACACGTTTTAGTCGCCGAGGGATTGCTTCTTCTGAACAATCTCCTTCGAATCGTCGAATCGGGAAGTGGATTCGCCAAGGAAAAAGCTTGTATTGCGCTTCAATCGCTGAGCCATTCGAGGGAAAACGCGAGGGCAATTGGGTCCAGAGGTGGAATCTCCTCTCTCCTCGAGATTTGCCAAGCCGGAACTCCGAGTTCTCAGGCGGTCGCCGCCGGAGTACTCCGGAATTTGTCGATTTTCCCGGAAATCAAAGAGAACTTTATAGAAGAAAATGCGATTTCGATTCTTCTCTCGCTTTCAGCTTCTGGCACGAGCTTCGCGCAAGAGAATTCAATTGGGTGTTTGTGTAATTTGGTATCGGATGATGATGATCAATTGAAGCTGTTCATTGCTAGAGAAGGTGGGATTGAGAGTCTGAAGAATTTCTGGGACTCTGCTCCGACTCCTCGGAGTCTCGAAGTCGCTGTAGAACTATTGAGAAACTTAGCCTCATGTCCATTGATCTCTGAAGTTCTTGTTTCCGATGGGTTCGTAAACCGAATCGTGTCGGTACTGAATTGTGGGGTTTTGGGAGTGAGAATTTCAGCTGCTAATGCTGTTTGCGAGCTTGGTTTCAACACGAAAACTCGAAAAGAATTGGGCGAATTGGGGTGCATTCCGCCATTGATTTCGATGTTGGAAGGTAAGGCGGTGGAGGAGAAAGAATCGGCGGCGAAAGCTTTGGCTTCGATGATGGGTTATGCCGGAAATCGGAGGATTTTCAGGAAGGAAGAGAAAGGGATTGTTAGTACAGTTCAGCTTCTAGACCCTTCAACAACACAGAATTTGGATAAGAAATACCCTGTTTCTGTATTGCAATCGCTTGTCCATTCCAAGAAGTGTCGTAAACAGATGATCGCGGCTCGGCCTCATGATTTCTTGCAAAAACTAGTTGAAATGGATGTTGAGGGAGCTAAGAAGCTCTTGGAGAGCCTTGGCCGGAGCAAAATTTGGGGCGTTTTCGCACGATCGTAGAAGAAGAAGATGATTGAGGACACACTCACTCTGTATGTACAATAGATTGTCTTGTTTTGATTATGTTTTTTTTTTTTTTTAATGGTTTTTTAGTGATTCTGTTCATAATTGCTGTTAGAATTTTGTGATAGATTAGTAGTAAATGTTGGGTAGTATAATTACTGGTGAAAGGTTTCTGTTTTGGAGATGTGTAATCTCCATTTGGTGAGCTAACTCGATTCGAGTTTCAGGTTTTTTTTTTCCTACCAAAAATCAATAAATTAATAATGATGTTTTTACTTTGAGTTCATACATTGTTTTGCTATTTATTTGAGTTTTTATGCTTCTTGCATATGATTCTCATGAATAAGATAATTTTGTTTGCTTTTGATTTAATTTTACTTACATTTGGTGACAAAGATAAGGTGATTTCATTTAATTATGGTCCATATGCAATTAGACTATTATACTAAATTCTAAGCAATATTTGTTTGGCTTTGGATTGTTTATTGTTGGAATCAGCCATTTTCTTTCCCAATTCAAGAATATGATGATCATTCTACTGCATATCCCATTATGCTTACTTAGTAGTAGAAGACATTAGGATGCAGTAGACTATGGTAGTGTTTTTTTGTTGGGTAGTGTGGATTTGATAAGGGTATTTATGGTATTTTAATGTGTGATTTGTTGCTTTGATTTCTATAATGTTTATGGTTGTGGGGAGGTGCCTATCCCTCGTAACATTTCTGATCAAAGTGAACAAAAGTCGTGGATGTAGGTGAATCATGTAAATTTTGTATTCATGCATGCTTGTGGCCGTTCTTTCTTGTGCATTTCTACATGTTTCTGTTTCATGTTTCACCGATCTTGATCTTAAGGGTTGTTTGGATAAACTAAATAAGTGTACTTTTTGATTTTTTATGAAATATGAGTTGGGTATGGGTTGGGTTTGAAATGATGTGATAGAGAGGTGATGTGACTTAAATAAGATGATGTAATTTAAATAAGATAGTAACTTTTTAACTTTTTTAACTTGTGCCAAACCAAGCCTTAGTTAGGTGTTATGAATTCTCAACATTTTCTCTGTGGGATATGTTTGGTTGTATTTGTATTTTTCGTTTTTTCAAAAATACAAACAATGAAAAATTTTGTATGGTATAGTTATGCAAAAATTCCAAAACTAGTTTTCAAATAGTTTGCTAAATAAGTGTATTTTTCGGAAAATGAAACACGAAACAAAAATTAAAAACAAACCCCAACAATATGCTTATACAGCCTGCATCCAGGTGAAGAATGATTTGGGTTTTGAGTAAATGAACTATTAAAAGAAGTCCTTTAAGAATGTGAGAAGTGATGGTTGTTCAAATATGCTAGGGTATAAATCATCTGCTTTGAATTAACCATTCTCTTATAAAATATTAATAGTATTGTTGCAGTAATGCCAATAATATGATTTGGTACTCCCAATCAATTCACTTGATGATTTGATATCCTTGTATTGGTAGGTGCGGATTGTGGATTGTAGGCCTTGTGTTGTATTTACTTGGATCAATAATCCTTGGTCCCAAAATCATCCCATTTGAAAATGGAAAATGTTTGAGAGCTCGAAACATTGTCCCCCGAATCCTACTAATGCTCAAAACGAGCGGGGTTTGGGCATTAGGGTTTTTTTTTTTTTTTCTGCCATTTTCGAGCTCAAACGCAAGGGGAAGAGGAAGAGGGAGAGAGAGAGAGGGAGAGCGGAGAGGAGAGAGGGAAAGAGAGGGAGAGAAGAGAGAAGAGAGAATGGAGACGCACACACACATAGAGACCCTTGCATTTCTGCCGATCCGTTGATCGTCGCAGCTTCGTCGATCGTCGGTCCGCCGTCTGCCTCCACCGCCGCCGTCTGCCTCTGCTTCTTCTCCTTCCCTTCTTCCCTTCGTCTGCTTCTTCTTCTCTGATTGAACCAAAAACGGCGTCGTTTTTGGTTTCGGAGAATTAGGGGGGGCAATGTTTTGAGCTACGTAGCACGTCCCTTTGAAAATTTTATTGTAGGACAGGAAGTATGTATTCTTCACTCATTGTTTGTTATATATAAAAAATATAGTACTTGGAGTTTGATGTGGCTAATATTGTTGTCAAATTGTGAATAATAAGAATCATTTGATTTAATACGATGTATTCGTACAATTTTATATATTTACATATATAAATACATAGTGTTTAAAATAAAATAAAATATATTAATATAAATAATTAATCTTTTTTATATATTTGGATAGTCTGTTTACAATATAAATAATTAATCTTTTTTATATATCTGGGTACTTTGGCGAAACAACTTACATTCCATGCATTGTGTAAACCAAAAAAAAAAAAAAAGAGTTGAATCGAAATTCAAATCGTACCATTTAATTAATTTTTTATTCAAATCATTTTTTTTGTTTTTGTTTTTGTGTTGGAATGTAAGTTTGGGAAGGTTTTTTTTTTTGACATTTGACTTTTTTTGTAGAGGAGATGTTGATCACGCGACCCAAAAAAATAAAAAAAAGATGAAATAAGTGCACTTATATTGGGATGCCAAACTTGGCTTAATCTCGCAAACAACCATTCTAATTAGTCTCAAATTTTTTCCAATTAATTTTTTTAAGTTTTATTAGTGGAGAGTTTTTTTTCGTGTGGTCTTATTTTTTTTTATTTTGATAGTGTTTTGATGACCAATTATACCCTTTTATTAATGTGACAGGTATGATATGATACTCTAATGTGGTAGGTATTAATGTGACAAGTATGATGTAATATTCTAATATGACAGGTATTAATGTGACACTCCAACAATACGATACTCCAAAAAATTTAAAAATTCGTTAGTATACTTTTTAAAATGTGACAACATGTATAACGTGATATTTCAAAACTTTTACTCCAAAAAAATAACAATTTCTTAGTGTACTTTTCTCAAATGTGACAACGTGGCAGGTGTAATACAACACTTCAAAAAAAAATAAAAGCTCCTTAGTGTACTTTTTTCAAACGTGACAACGTGACGGGAATTGTAATTCCACCTCTTAGTTTGAATGTGGTGTTTGGTTGTAGTTTTCAAAAATTAATTCTACACTCACTTTTGAAAACTTCTTTTCAGGCGGGAAAATTTGGCTAACCCGGTCGTCCCCCGGACGTCTGGCCGGTTGACCGGAACCGTGTAAGTTTTTTTTTTTTTTTTTCCTGTTATTTTTATATATTAAATAAAAAATATTTTTAGAATTTTTTTTAAATTTTTTTATGAGTTTTGAATTAAATTTTGGGTTGTGTGTTTGGTTATGAGTCGTAAGTTTTTGTATTAAATATCATATATCACATTATTCATTTCAAATTCAATTCAAAACTCTTTCCAAAACTCTTTTCAAAATTCATAATCAAACAAATTTTTCATACTCAAATCATAATTATAAAACCCACAAACTTAAAATATAATTCTATTCCCAAATCATATTTAGAAAACTTTACTAAACGCTATCAAAAATTCTTTAGTATATTTTTTTTAAATGTGACAATATGACAGATATAATGTGACACTCTAAAAAAATTAAAAACTCATTAGTGCACTTTTCTCAAACGTCATAACGTGGCGAATATGATGTGATACTTTAAAAAAATTAAAAATTTCTTAGTATATATATTTTTTTCTAAACGTGACATGTGACACTTTAACGTGATAGGAATTATGTGATGTTTTAAAAAAATTAAAAACTTTTTAATATACTTTTTTTAAATGTGACATTCTAATGTAGTGAGTATAATGTGACACTAAAAAACTCTTTAGTATACTTTTTTTAAATGTGACACTCTAATGTGGTAGACAAATAAGCTATTACACATCCAAAATGACTAAATAGATCAGAAAAGAAGAAGAAGAAGGATTATATGGATTACAAGTCCAAAATATAGGACTTATTGATCAATTTCCCATGTATATAACAAGCATAGTTGCAAAAAGCTCAACATCTCCAACCAAGTACAAAGTGACTTTTGAATCCCATTTTTATCACATAGCTAATAATTGAGTAAAAAGATATAACAAATTAGCTATATCACGTGACGTATCATTTATATAAAATCCTTTCTTTTATCATATTAATTCAATTGTATCGTTATATAAAATAATTTCTCTTTACTTAAAGCTCTATATATGTAGTATAAAATTGCTAGAATTAATATAAATTAGTGTCGTAGTTCATTGAAGGGGGCGTGGATGGGTATCTTCTTGCTATGGTTGGTGGGTTAAGGGGCCATGTGCGTTTGTCCCATACGTTGTCCCACACACTGCTTTCATATGCTGGTAGGTAGTTAATGGAACAGGTAAGGATCTGTTGAAATCTATTTGTTTTTTTTTGGGAGGAGAACAAAGAAAAGTTAGAACTACAACTTTTAGGCTAGCAAAGAAGCTCTTTCAAATTGACTACTGGAGGATTATGATGCTAGTCAAGCCCTATTTAGAGGATTTGGGGGTTGGGTTGATAATCTAATTTTTTTAGGAGGAGAACAAAAAAAAGCTAGAACTATAACTTTTAGGCCACCAAAGAAGCTCTTTCAAATTGACTTACTGGAGGATTATGATGATGCTAGTCAAGCCCTATTTAGAGGATTTGGGGGTTGGGTTGATAATCTAAATTTTTTATTTTGAATAACTTGTCAATTAGGTCATTTATAAAAAAAAATCAGATTGATCAATCATGTAACTATAGATGTTTTATTGATATTTGATTTGCTTGATTTGTTTCATTAATGATTTGTTTGTTATCAATGACTTATTGATGTGCGATCAACTTAATTATTTTTTAATAAATGATTTATTCGATATAATTTATAAAATAAACGGTTTAAATTATCTTAATAGACTTGGAATTAACCCCCTTGCACAACAAGGCCTGATGTGTGACACTGCAAAGTACTATTTGAATCATCAATTCTACGGACGCAAAAATTGAATTGAACCGATCATAGAAAATAATAGTGATAATAACAGTAATGATTGGTAACTCTAAAAGTAGAGCTCTAAACAGAGCTCTACGAGTTGGCAGCTTTCAAAAAAAAAAAGAAGAAGGTTGAATCAAAATATCACATCAAGATGAGACCTACACAATTGTCATGTCATTAAAACAGTTCTAGACCTCTTGCTCTAGAGTTCTGAAACATTTTTTGTGATAATAAATAGAATAAAGATTGAGAGCTCTAATTTTAAAATTTTAAAGAGAGTTTTAGTGATGTGGCAAGGAGGAAGGCCCACATGTAATGTGATGTGTGTGTTTATATTTTTCTTTTTCTCTTATCACATCACTAAAATTCTCTTTAAAGTTTTAAAATTAGAGCTCTCTATTATTGTTATAATAAATATATATCAGATGGTGTGGTTGTCACTGAAGTGACTGCTCCACTCGGATCGCTACACCTGTATTTTCTTTGATTGATTTTTCTGTGGTTGGTTTTCTCAATTGAATCGCTTTTTATTTATTTATTATTATTATTATTATTATGAAAAATCAATAATTGATGAGAACTATATATTAGGTGACGAAGACTTAACCTCCATGAAAGGGTTCCTAGCAACACCTGCTACTGACAGCATTGGAAGCAAAAGGGTTATTCGCTTGACTCATTGAATAAGTTAACTACTTTATAGCTCCCTTGATTTCCATGGGGAGCTGCTATGGTTGGTTGAATCCTCTCATCCATTTAAAATGAGGAATCAACATCAAAATTGTGGAACCTTCTCATCCATCAAGAGGTAGTAAGAATCATGCATTTACATCAACTATTATTTTTAATAGATGGATAAGTTTATTTATTTATCCATTTATTATTATTTTATATTCATACATCATATTACAATAAAATTTAATGACTTATAATTGTAATAATGAAAATTAAATATAATACAAAATGAATACCAATAAAAAATAAAAAATTTAAAGTGGAAGAGAGAAATCCCATTAAATTTACTGGAAATAAGATCCACATATGCAAAGAATATTCGAATTATTGACCTCCAAGTGAGGTACATGGGTTAATGTTTTCATGGGTTATTTTTGGGTAATTCTATTTTCACACATTAAGGGTTGGTTTGGGAAGTGGGTTGGCTTTTTAGCTTTTTAGCTTTTTTTGGCTATTTTAGCCAGGGCTAAAAAGTTTGGTTTGGGAAGGACTTTTTGGCTTTTTGACTTTTTTGACTTTTTTTGTAAGAGAAGAGTGTAATGATTATGGGTTGAATGTGATGTTTTGTTTGTTATAGCTAAAATAGCCTATTTTATCTTTTGTGACTATTTTAGCCACAAATCTTCTTCCCAAACGGACCCTATTCCCCTTAATTCATACATTTGATGAATTTTTTTTTTTCATTCAATTTTATCCTAATAAAAATACTATAATACCTTTATTTTCTTTCACCCAAACTCTAATTCTAAAACGCTACAACCATCCTCTATTAGTAGTGTTATCTTTCTTCTCCACCATCCTTTCTCATCACCTCTTTTCCTCTTTACCTGTGACTACCTTTCGCCATGAACTATATACTCTTACAAGCCCCCCACGCCAATCACCCACTTTCAAGGTTGACTGTGGAGGTTTAAGATGGAAAGGGATGAGTTGAGAGTGGTGGTACCAGTGACAATAGAGGGCTAAGGCCCCGTTTGTTTAGAGAGTTAGAAGGGAGATTGAGATTGGGATTGGTAGTGAGGTTGGACCCACTAATATTGTGTTTATTTTTAGAGATGGAGAGTGGATTGATAGTGAGGTCTGGCTTAGGATGGGCCTCCCCAAGGGGATTCAGATGGGTCTCCAGGACTTGGTATTAGAAAAATAGTCCGGCGGATTAGAAATTTTTTGTTTTATTTTTTACATGCTGGACATTTTTTTTTTTAACATTAATATTTAATTTTTTGTATTTTTTGTTAAGTAAAAATCATTATTTTATTTGTTTTATTTTTTTTTGGAAATTTTTTATTTTATTTTTATTTTTTTAAATTTTTTTTACATGTTAGGCATTTTTTTAAAAACAGAAATTTTTAATGTTTTTGTATTTTTTTTATTTTTTTTATTATTTTATATAAAAATAATTTAACAATCCCTACACTAACAACTATCATCAAAACAAACACAATTTTACTTAATTCTCTCACTATCAATCCTCTCACTAACAATCCCCTCACTATCAATCCGTTCCATTCTACCTCTGAAAATAAACGGGACCTAAGAGTAGCAACAATGGTGGCCAAAGAAAAATGAATGGATGGAAGAAAAATTAGAGTTTTGAAATTGAAGATGAATGTCTTATTGGATAAAAAGATGTGTACTATGATTTTATATATACTTTTTATGTGTGTATTGAGGGAGATAGGGTGGGTACTGTACGGGAGGCACAACAGCTACTGTTGTGTAGTCATATGGGCTCATTTCGAGGCCCGTTTTGATAATTGAACTATTTACATTTTAGAGTACAATTAATAGAACATATCTGTAAAAAATTAAGCTGATCGGATATAATTAACACTTTTATCCACTCACATTTATATTCAGTTTTATATATTTCAAATCACAATTGTCATTTATTTTTGTAGATACAAATGCAATTTGAAGAAATGGTTAATGATGTCCAATCAACTTGATTTTTTGTAGGTGTGTTCTACTATATGTACTTTAAAATGTAAATGATTTGAATCATTGAAACGGGCCCTGAAGTAGGCCCATATGGTCGCATAACAATAGTTGTTGTGCCTTTCGCACAGCAGCCACTCTATTTTCGTGTATTGAGAAAATATTCATTAAATGTGTGTATTGAGAGAAATTAATGTGTAAAAATAAAATTCCCTCACATGTAGGTAGGTGCTATCTTGTGAGGAAGGGAGGGACTGTGGATACAATTAGGGAGTGGGTATTGGGGATGGCTACCGGTTGAGCCAGGTTGGAATAGAGTTAGGCTAATACTGCCTAGTAAATGATTTTGTATCTGTCCAAATCTAACCTGACCCATATATATCAGGCCACTATCACCAATCCCAACCCCAACCTTAAAGTATATGTAATTCCTAAGCTGACCCATTGTACTGTTAGAAAAAGAAAAAAATAAATAAAATACAAGCAAACTTCCCAACCCAACCTTAAAACTATAGAAAAAAGTGTTTAGAATGATTTAAATAAATATATTTTTTAACTTTTTATAAAATGATGTATAAAAAAGTAAAGAAATGATATGATTCAAAAAAATAAAAATGTACACTTCTATAAGAGATGCCAAATTGTACTTGTGGAGATATATTTTCTGAGTACCAACACGTGGCCAAGATGGCACCGACGTGTCAGCCGAGGTGCCACGTGTCTTGGTCATGACGCTGAGGTGATCTCGACAAGGCCGAGGTTATCTCCGAAGATATCAGAATCTGAGATAAGCGGATAAGGCATAAGAGTCCTAGATGATGAGGGGACTCAGCCTGGATAAAGATAAAGCTCTTAGGGAGTTTGTCTCTATCTATTGAAGAGTCCTGGATAAGCATTGAGCTAAAGTCCATTGAAGCCAGGCTTCTGTTGAGACAAGGATTGAGTTAACTATAAAAGAAAGGCACCCCCGATGGGTCTAAAGTACGCAATTTACATTCAGAACAATGAGTTAAACGGTTGAGTATCTTTGAGAGATATACTGACTTGATCGTCGGAGTGTCCCCGGGTGGACGAACCACCACCGGAATCTTCTCTTTCTGTTGCAGGTCAGCCATGTGTCATTTATTCTGCCAGTACTCTCCAACTGAATACTGAGTTGGCAGTGTGGTCGGAAAATCACTCACACAATTTGGCGCCGTCTGTGGAAAAGAAAGGAGAATAGATGGCCAGCAACGGATAGAAGGAAAAGATTGGGGACGACACTCCTGCTGGGAGTGGCAGACTTATCGACCTTGACGTCGAAGAAGACAACCGCAACACAGAAACTCGTGACCAGAATCACAGCAACAAAGACGTCGGCCAAGATGGCGACGCACCAAAGAAGCCAGATTGAAGTGGGTACTACAATGAGAATGACCTCCAGGTATGGAAGGATAGATGCCTGTGGAGAGACGAAGAGGTTAAAGAGGTGGCAAACAAGTTGGCGGACCTGCAATCGGTCGTTAACTTCATGATGCAAAACAATGTCATGCAGCCACCATTCCCGCTGCATGACACGCCAATTCCAGTGGCCAATGCCTAGAAAGGAGGACAGAAAACTATCCCAATAGCCCCCCAGCACTCCAGAAGCGAAAGACCTTCTCACTGACCTTCAAGGGAGGTCGGGTATAGAGAACCAGAAAGGGAAGAGTCTCGAAGAACACATCGCACCAAGGAGGCAGACCCCAGAGAACATCAGCATGTTTAGAGCCAGGAGTTGTGCTTCGACGTGACCAACGGAGAAAGATCAAAAAAGGCTCACAACGAAGCTGAAAGCAGTGCACCAAAGAGATTAAAATCGGGAGATAGCCGAGCTCCTGGGCGGAGCAAAGAGGACTTAAGAGATTACCTCAAGAGGAAGCAAGATCATACCGAGGTAGCCTCAACTATTAAACCGAGAACACCATTCTCGGTAGAGCTAGACAAGGTTGAGGTCCCGAAGAGATTCAGTATGCCGAGGTTCCAGATATATGATGGGAAATCGGACCCCAACTTTCACGTTGGATTATACTTGAACGCGATAGCGTTGTACATTGGAAACGAGCCGTTGCTCTGCAAAGTGTTCCCCTCATCCTTGGGGGAGATTGTATCAGATTGGTTTCACAAACTATCAAAGGGAAGCGTGAAGACTTGGGTAGGCCTGGCCGAAATGTTTGTGGCCAGGTTCGTGACAAACAAGCTGCAGCCATTGAGGGTGGACGTATTAATGGCTCTGAAGATCAATAAGAATGAAGGCCAAAAAGATACTATGAAGTGTTCAACCGAATACCAAAGTGTAATCAAGAGGTGGCGGTCGTATCTTTCAAAAACGGCCTAAAAGACAACTGTCCACTACTAAAGTCTTTGGCAAAGACATTGCCAAAAAGCATGGAAGAGCTCATGGCGAGAATCGAGAAGTATGCTAGAGCCGAGGAAAACACATCGGACACTAAGAAGACAAAGCAAGAAAAAGGAAACGGCTCGCCGAAGCGAGGCCGAGGTAACAATGGATCGAGCAAGCAAGAGACAGAACTGAGGGCTACACAGGCAGTGATAACTGTGTTCCGAATCCCAATTCACAAAGTCCTGGATCGAATTCGGAATCAACCCTATTTTAGAACACCAGTGAAGGCACTAGGAGAATTTATGGGAAGAAACCTTGGTAGGCATTGTGCCTACCACAATGAAGATGGGCATATGGCTCAAGGCTGCAGAGCCCTGAAAGCACACTTAGAAGACCTGGTGAGGCAAGGCCATCTGAGAGACCTTGTTAATGAAGCCAGGACAAGAGAAGCGAGGCAAAGGCGCCTCGGGCACCAGCTCCGCCTCCCCTGACAAAGAACCTCAAGCAGGAGAACCTCGGGTAATTAATGTAATTCACTCGAAGGTCAAAAAGAACGAAATAAGGGGAGAGACTCAGAGGGTAAAGCACCTGCAGCATGTCTACCAAGTCAGGGAGAAGAAACATCGGGCAGAGGAGAGCCAGGGACCAGTAGTGTCCTTTACAGAAACCAACCTTGAGATGGTGCAGCATCCACATAACGATGCCTTGGTAGTATCCCTCCAGGTTGGGGAATGCCAAGTGAAGCGCATCTTGATTGACCAAGGCAGCTCTTGTGACATCATGTATGTCAGATGTTACAAGGAGCTGGGCCTTCATCCAGATGATATGGAACAATCTAACGGCCCAATAGTCGGGTTCAATGGAACGCTGACATGGCCACTAGGCGCAGTAAGCTTAGATGTGCAGGCTGGCACGAAGAAGGTAACAACAGAATTCACCATAATCGACACACCCTCCCCTTACAACATTATTTTGGGAAGGCCATGGTTGCATACAATGGGGGCTGTTCCCTCAACATTGCATTAACTATTGCGGTTCCCAACAGAGTATGGGATTGAGGAGGTCAGAAGAGATCAGCTGCAGGCAAAGAATTACTCCATGGCAGCAATGAAATCCACCTGCAACATTTGAGAATCAGAAAAGGCAGAGATCGAAGACGAGGACGTGGAGGTCCTAGAAGATGTCGGCAAGGAGCCAGCCGAGAAGAGTGAGGAAGCACTGAAGAAAATCCTCGTCCAGGAGGGGGATAAAGAACGCTTCTTTCTTCTCGGCTCGGGCTTAGCCGGAGAAGAGGAAAAAGAGTTGGAAGCTTTTTTAAGAGCAAACATTGAGGTGTTCTCCTGGACGCCTTACGAAATGCCTGGCATTGACCCCGAGGTCACTTGACATAAACTGAACGTTGATAGGTCGGCCAAACTTGTAATCCAATGAGCAAGAAGACCGACGTTGATGCACGTCGAAATAGTGGAGGAGGAATGTCGACTACTGGAAGCCAAGGCTATTCGTGAGGTAAATTACCCAACATGGCTATCGAACACAATAGTGGTGAAGAAAAAGAATGGTAAATGGAAGGTCTGCGTGGACTTTGCCAGCCTGAACAAGGCTTGTCCCAAAGATAGTTTTCCTCTACCCAAGATTGACCAGCTGGTCGACGCCACTTCGGGGCATGGAAGGATTAGCTTCCTGGATATGTACATGGGGTATCATCAGATAGCCATGTACCCCCCAGATGAAGAGAAGACTGTGTTTGTCACTCCCAAAGGGCTGTACTGTTACAAAGTGATGCCTTTTGGGTTGAAAAACGCAGGAGCAACTTACCAAAGGTTGGTAACCAAGATGTTCAGACACCTGATTGGCCGAACGGTGGAAGTTTACATCGACGACATGGTCGTGAAGACCAAGGAACCAGAAGGTCATTTGGCTGACTGCAAAACAGTTTTTGAAATCCTTAAAGCATATCGGCTCCGACTCAATGCATCAAAGTGCGCATTTGGAGTTGGATCTGGTAAGTTCTTAGGATACCTGGTGACTAGAAGGGGCATTGAGGCCAGCCCAGATCAGATCAAGGCCATCTTGGAGTTGAAGAGCCCGACGTCGGCAAAACAAGTACAAATGCTAACCAAAAGGGTCGCAGCCCTGAATAGGTTTATCAGCAGAAGCTCAGACAAGTGCAGACCTTTCTTTAACTTAGTAAAGAAAGCCACAGACTTCTTATGGACCGAAGAATGCGAAGCCGCCTTGGCTGACCTAAAGAAGTATCTGACCACAGCCCCAGTTCTTTCAAATCCAGAACCTGGAGAGAAGCTATTTTTATACTTAGCAGTTTCAGAACATGCGATAAGCGCAGTGGTAGTCCGAGAAGAAAAAGGGGAACAAAGAGCTGTTTTCTATGTAAGTAAAACCCTAGCCGATGCAAAAACAAGGTATCTACCCTTAGAGAAATTGGCACTGACTTTAGTAATGGCTTCAAAAAAGCTGAACCATTACTTCCAGACCCATAAAATTGTGGTGCTAACTGAACACCCCTTGAAGTCCTTGCTGCAACAAGGAGACTTGACAATAAGAATAGCCAGATGAGTAGTCGCCTTGGGCTAGTATGACCTAGAGTACAGACCCAGAACAACAATCAAAGGCCAAGTTTTGGCCGACTTCGTAGCGAAGTTCACGTTAGAATCCATTGAACATCGGGCTCCGTTGAGCCAAGGTGAACGATGTCCAAACAAGCAAGAAGGAGCCCAACCAAAGGCGAAAGAACAAAGGAAGGAGGAAAAACTCAGACCCTGCAGTATTTAAATCGGCGACTCCTTTCGAATGTTCGTTGATGGGAGTTCAAACCGACAGGGAGTAGGGGCAGAAGTAGTTTTGATATCTCCAGATGGGCAGATAATAGAACAATCGATTCATTTGGGGTTCAAGGCCTTAAACAATGAAGCAGAGTACGAAGCCCTCATTGCAGGACTGAAACTGGCAGTAGTAGTACAAGCAGATGAGGTAATAGTCTTTGTGACTCACAACTCATAGTTAACCAGACAACAGGAGAGTTTGCAGCCTAAGATGAAAGGATGTCAGCCTACACAAAGGAAGTTATCAGGTTGTCAGCCTTATTTCAGAATTGCCGACTACTTCAGCTAAGCCGAGATGATAACAATCACGCCGATACATTGGCCAACTTAGCTAGTCTTGACAACTGGCGAAGACAATAATGGTTGACGACTTGTCGGGCCCGAGTATCGAACCACTGACCATAGAGTATGAAGCAATGTGTGTGGACATGGGACCAAGCTGGATGGATGCAATTATTGCATTCCTGAAAGAAGGAAAGCTGCCAGATGACCACAAGGAGGCACACAAGATTAGATTAAAGTCGGCAAGATTCAGTCTGACAGCAAAAGGACATCTCTACAGAAGATCTTTCACTGGACCCCTTTTGAGGTGTGTACATCCCTCACAAGTTGAAGATTTTTTATATGAAATACATGAAGAAATTTGCGGAAGCCACGCTGGGGGCAGATCACTAGCTCATAGGGCCATTACCCAGGGGTATTGGTGGCCCTACATGCAGAAAGATGTAGAGGCCTATGTCAAGAAATGTGAAAAGTGCCAAAGGTTTGCACCTCTGATACACCAACTAGCAGCATACCTAAACCCA
Organism: Camellia lanceoleosa; assembly: GCA_025200525.1. NCBI lineage: Eukaryota > Viridiplantae > Streptophyta > Magnoliopsida > Ericales > Theaceae > Camellia > Camellia lanceoleosa. The sequence goes on along the minus strand of CM045759.1, from coordinate 120,770,110 downwards.
GTATCCAGTCCTTGGCCATTTGCCTAATAGGGAATGGATCTTGTCGGACAACTGCCCCAAGGAACTGGGCAAAGAAAGTACCTGCTGGTAGCAATAGATTACTTCACCAAATGGATAGAAGCTGAGCTCTTAGCCAAGATCCGAGATGTAGACGTAAAGAGCTTCATATGAAAGAACATAATCACAAGATTTGGGATCCCAAGAGCAATAGTTGCAGACAACGGAACACAATTTGACAGTAGCTAATCAAGAGCTTCTACGCAAAGTTTAAGATCAAGAACTACTTTTCAACCCCAAGCTTTCCTCAAAGTAATGGACAAACAGAAGCATCCAACAAAGTTATCTTGGATGGGATAAAGAAGAGGCTGCAGGCAGCAAAAGGAAAGTGGGTGGATGAACTACCAAGTGTGCTCTGGGCATATCGGACTATGCCGAGAAGATCAACGGGGGAATCCTCCTTTGCCATGGCCTATGGCACAGAAGCTGTCATTCCACTGGAGGTCGGCATCCCTGGGATCAGAACCCAGGGAGTAGAGAACGGGACTAATGATGTACTCTTAGCCCGAGATCTGGACCTAATAGAAGAAAGAAGGGAGAGAGCTACAATTCAGCTGGCAGTATACTAACAGCAGCTTGCCAGAGCTTATAATAGAAGGGTCAACCCAAGGGGGTTTCAAATCGGTGACCTTGTCCTGAGGAAAGTCGTCGGCAAAAAAAAAGATCCCAGAGAGGGGAAGCTTGGCCCAAATTAGGAAGGACCCTACAGAATCATCTCGGTACTAGGCAATGAGGCATATCGGCTTGAAAATAATGAGGGCAAAGAGTAGCCAAGGCCTTGGAACACTTGCAATTTGAAATTTTTCTATCATTAGAATTTTTTGTCATTTTGCCGAAGTAAATAAATAAAGTTTTTAGCTTGTTTATATATGTTTATGCACTTATGACTGATAAAGATACATAACGTTGTTTCTGGAATATATGTATAATGAGAACCCAAGTGGAACTTAGGTTCACATCAGGGGGCAGAGAGAAGAAAAATGGGTTTAACACTTGTTGAAACTTGAGAAAAGTTTACAAGTTGAAGTTAAACCGAGATGATATTTAACACTTGTTGAAACTTGAGAAAAGTTTACAAGTTCAAGTTAAACCGAGATGATGTTTAACACTTGTTGAAACTTGAGAAAAGTTTACAAGTTCAAGTTAAACCAAGTTTGTATGATCGAGGTGTGTTACCCTGAAAAGGTTGCACATAGATTGAAGTGTATATTAAAGATATGCAAAAATTTCTAAGTATGGAATCATACAAGAATAGTAAAGAGAAGGCAAGCATACAAACGTTCAAAACAAAGAATTTAAAAGGCACTTCGGCAATATGAAAAATTTTACATTGTTTCAAGAGGAAAACCAAAGTACAAAGCACAGAAGGAAGAGAAAAACATGAAAACTAAGATTCCTCAGCATCATTAGCAGCCTGGGTCTGGATCTTGGAAGATTGCTGGGAGGACGTCTCGGCCACCTTCTCGGTCGCAAGCTCAACATCAATCTCTTGAAGGGTCTGATCAAGGCTCTTGTCGGCAATAGGCATGTCCAATGATGCCTGCTCAGGGGTAGCTTCCTTGGGAACCTCCTCAACCTCCTCATCTTGAGTCAAGTCGGGGACTTGCTCATTTTGAGAAGGAGACTTGGCCCCAGCAACGTCTTTTGACTTTCCCACCAAAACCTCCTCCTCGGACTCAGAATCGTCGTTGGCGGATTGGCTTGGAGTTGGGGGAATGGCAGAGGAAGGACATCGCATTCTTGAGGGGGGAGTCCTCAGGGATATCAAGCCTTTTCAGCAAGGTCATCCAGCCAAGGGTGAAGCCCCTATTGCATGACTGCTTCACCTGCTTTTCGTAGTCTACTGTAACATCGGCCACCCCTTCAGCATATGCCTTCTCGTCGACGGCCTTGACTTCGGCCTGTTTGGTGGCCAGGGTGTCTTGAAGCTCCTTTTGGGCCTCGGCCATCTTGTCCTCAGTCTCTTTCAGCTGGGGTTGAAGGACTTTGTTTATCGCCTCAGTAGCACCAACTTTTTCTTCGGCATCATCCTTGGCTTTGATAGCGACCTCGGCCTGATCCTCCAAGGTGTTCATCTTTGATTATAAGCTTTTATTAGTCTTCTGAAGAGTGGAGACATCCCTCTTTTTCTCGGCTAGCTTTTCCCGATTCTCGAAGGATTGTACTGAGAAAGAATGGGCATGCTGGATGGCCTGAGAAAGAATAAATCAGAGCAGAGGTTATTACAAAATCTTCTAAAGTATAGAAAGAAAGAAAAAAAGAAAAGCGACCAAATAAAAGACACTTACTTGAACAGAGCGCTGAAGCATCAGAGTATAGTTCTCATATTCACTTAACTTGGCGTTTCGGTCGAGATCGCCAGGGAGAAGCAGAGCGGTACTAAGGGCAACGCCGACATTAATGTCATCGGCACTATCGCTGGCCATAACTGGCTTATCTTCCACAGTGATTTGGGGGGCCCAGGGGGAATCATGCTCTCGAGACCCCGAGCTGGTTGCAGAAGAAGACCTCGGCCTCTTTGATCCGATGGACTTGGATGGTTGGGCCTCGGCAGGCCTCTTCTCAGCAGCAGATGTGGTCTTATCACTTTCAACCAGTTTTGAGATCGGTAAGGTGTCCTCAGTGTTAACCTGAGTCACCTTTGCCGTTGGTTGAGCCTTCTTTATCCTTTTTTGCTTCTGCTTTGGAGGTTGGGATGGAGCTGGTTGGGCCTCAACAGAGGATGGGATGCTGGCCAAGAGATCTTTGGCAAGCGCTACAGCAACCTATCTCGGCGTTGGCACTGGGATATTGGGATCAGATAACGAGCCGAGGTTGATGGCTGCTCGGCTGGATCAGAAGTTGATCCTTGATCTTGCCGAGATGTGGAGGCAGCCTGAGGAGTTGTGGCGGAAGGAGGAGACAAACTCTTCTTCTTCTTCTTCTTGGGGACGTCGGGAAGAGCTGACTTGTACGTAGGAATGAAATTAAGTAGAAGAGAGGCCTTCCGTTTGTGGACTGGTAGATCCAAGAGTTTCCTCAAGTCTTTGCTGGGAAAGAAAGACTGATGGAAGCCCTTTGGTGGCTGAGGAAGAGCTGCAAGAAAAAACAGACATTAGAAACGAACAAAGTATTGAAGACTTTAAAAATAGGTTAGTATGAACACAGGGCTCTTACCATTGCCCTTTACAAAGACTAAACGAGGAAGAGGGTAAAGATAGAGGTCCTCGTCTGGAGCAAACTCCCAGTTCCCCGAGGTAATGAAGTAGTCGTCTCCAGCTCCCTTGTTGGAGTCTGGGAGGTCGGCTACGATTTTATACTCTGTGGATCTCGGCTTAAGGTAGTAAACATAGCCTGTGTCTTTTTTGAGGCCACACATGGTATAGTAATATTGGATGTCAGCTAAGGTAATCCTAGCGTTTTCTTGTTTGGCTAAGTCTATGATACCATGAATAACTCGTAGGAATTGATGGCGAGTTGCATCGGGTTCAACTTATAATAGTGAAGTATCTCGCGAAAAAGGGTGTTGAGTGGGAGCCGAAGTCCGCACTCAATGAAGGCTACCATAGGGAAGGGCATATAATTAGTTGTAGGCATGATAGAGTCATCCTCCCCAGCCAACCTCAAATGGACGTCGGCCGGGATGTCAAACTCTCGCCTAAAGTACTCTAATTTAGATGGGGTGTCTACCCTATGCTTCCACATACCCATAACGTCGGCTTGAATGGAGGTATCAGATTTCAGGAAGAAGTATTTTTGAAGGGTTTAAAGGACCTCGGCTAAAAACCTAAAAATGTACTATGGTAAGGGTTTGTACGGATCTAGAAGGAATTCGTTCCAGTTTTTCCTAAAAATGTGAGTTCTACAAACAAATCCCAAAACCTAAGTCTGTGGGAACAAAGATTGAAGGCAGGAATCTGGAAAAGACACAGAAAACAGAAAACAAGAAACGTGTTTCAGAATCAAGAACAAGGGTGAACTATCAAGAACACTGTGATAGAGTGTGTGAAAGGGTACAAGGCCAAAAAATAATGGCAGAAGTGGACAAATGTGTGTGCAGGTTGTGAATACACAAGAAGAAATTGAGCAAAAACAGAATCGCGAGGCAATCATACTCAGATACATGAAAAGATTAAACTAATTCGCAAAAATGACAGGAACTCAAGATACCATCAAAAACTGAAACAAGATGCTGAATCGGGAGGAAACAGTAACTCACTGAAGAAAAGAAGCCGGTGTTGAGTTTGCCAAAGTCGGACGAACGACAGCTGCAGAAAGGATTAGCAAGAACCTCGCCGGAGGAGATGGACGGAGCAAGTTACAGAGCTTTAGAAGCTTGAAATAATGGAGGATCTTGAAAGGAAAAGTTAGACAGAAAAAAGAGCTTCAGACGCGAAAGTGAAAAGTGAAAAGACGGGGGAAAGAAACGAGTTTTGTCAAAAACTTGAAACGGCGGCAAAAGGGCAATTAATGCGCCTGGAACAACGAATACGTCAGACGGTGCATACAGGCGCGAGACGACTTACAAGCGCGTATAGTGTACGATCCGGTAAAGAAAAGACGCGTGGCTAAAATGGTTGAGTTATTTTGCATGACAGCTCATACGCGTGAAGGAGATCTTGGGATCTTTAATCTTTAAAGAGACATGTCGGCTTATATGATGATCTTGGCTGAGAGACTTTAAACCGATGTATTGGCAGGAAGTTCTAATATAGGTTCCATCACCTCAGAATGCCGAGGTAATAGAACCTAGGGGGCAGTTGTGGGGATATATTTTTTGAGTACCAACACGTGGCTAAGGTGGTACCGACGTGTCAGCCGAGGTCCCATGTATCTTGGTCATGACGCCAAGGTGATCTCGGCAAGGCCGAGGTTATCTCCGAAGATATTGGAATCCGAGATAAGCGGATAAGGCACAAGAGTCTTAGATGATGAGGGGACTCAGCTTGGATAAAGATAAAACTCTTAGGGAGTTTGTCTCTATTTATTGAAGAGTCCTGGATAAGCATTGAGCTAAAGTCTATTGAAGCCAAGCTTCTGTTGGGACAAGGATTGAGTTAACTATAAAAGAAAGGCACCCCCGATGGGTCTAAGGTACGCAATTTATATTCAGAACAGTAAATTAAACGGTTGATTATCTTTGAGAGATATACTGACTTAATCGTCAGAGTGCCCTCGGGTGGACGAACCACCGCCGGAATCTTCTCTTTCTGTTGTAGGTCAGCCAGGTATCATCTATTCTGCTAGTACTCTCCAGCTGAATACTGAATTGGCAGTGTGGTCGAAAAATCACTTACACAGTACTATAATTCCTAAGCCGACCCATTGTATTATTAGAAAAAGAAAATAAATAAATAAAATACAAGCAAACTAGCATTTAAAACTACAGGAGGAGGGTGTCATTTTGAGGTACTGTTTGGGAAGATGAGTTTGTGACTTTTTTTGGCTATTTTAGTTACAAAAGACAAAATAAGTTATTTTAGCCACAACAAAGAAAACATCACATCTAACCCATAATCATTACACTCTTCTCTCACAAAAAAAATCAAAAAAGCTAAAAGGTCAAAAGTCCTTCCCAAACTAAGCTTTTTAACTTAAGCTAAAATAGTCAAAAAAATCAAAAACCAACCCACTTTTCAAACGGAGGCTCAGCAATTTGAGTGGCTTCAAGGCTTCTTGCCAAAATATGAAGTTTGTTGATTCTTTTCCTTCCATAATTTATTTTGCCTTTTCAAGCCAGAATGGAACAAAAAGACTACCTTGCCTTGTTTATTTTCTTTCCTGGACACAACCTTCTCGACAAAGATTCCCCTTATTTGGTTTCAATTTTTTTAATTTAATTTTTTAAAATTGAATATTTTATTTTTTATATTTTTTTTGTTTTTACTAATTTTTAAAAAAATATTTTAACTAATTTTTTTAGTTTTTAGATACACTTAACATAAATACAATCAAAAAATATAATATTTGTGAAATTTTTTTTTAAAAAATGCACTAAATACCAAAAGTATATATAAAAAAAAATTCAATTTATTTTCGTATTCTTACGTATTTATTAATTTTTTATAAATATTTTACTATTTAGGTACATTTAGGTTCTGTGTATCTGAAAGTATTGTAAAAAATTTGCTTAAAAAATTCAAAAAATTCTCTAAAAAAAACATACACACACACAAAATTAAAAAATTAAATTTTTAGAAAATTAAATTCAGAAAAATTGGAATTAAATAAGATGATTGCTTTTCTTGGTAATTTTTCAATAAATTAATTATTACATAAATAGAAATAGTAAAATAAATATATCATAATAGCTCGGGCTAGTATTGGCCGGGCTACATATTTCAATCCCAAGCCCAACTCATTTATTTAACTAGCCTAAACTATTAGTCTGCCCAATCTTACCATGTAAAATATTCCTCTAAAATCCTGAAAAATAGAATTGGAATTGAGTGCGTCAGCAGGCCGATGTCCACCTTCAGTGGGCATCAAACTAACCAAGTTAGGTTCAAGTGAATTTTACACTATTCAATAAAAGCGTGTGTCATTCTAAGCATAATACAAAAATAAACGTGATCAAAATTTTATGTTCGCTTGGCTTTATGGGGCAAATATTTATCATAAACCCCTGTTTGTTTTGGGTGAAAGAAAGGATATTGAGATTGTTAATACCAAGGTATTAGTAATAGTTTTGTTTGTTTTGGGAGAAGGCCTTGAGACTATTAGTCCCTTGGTATTACTAATACTCTTGGAGAAGGGATTGGTAAAGAGGAGGTAGAGATGGTATTAGAAAAATAGTGAGGGGATTAGAAATTTTTTTATTTTTTTATTTTTTATATATTGGAAAAATTTTTTAAAATATAATTTTTAATTTTTTATATTTTTTTATTTGTTTTATTATTTTATATAAAAATAATTTAACAATTCCTCACTACTAATCCCCTCACTAACAATCATTTTACTATTAATCCCCTCACTATCAATCCCTTCCATTCTATCTCCCAAAACAAACGGGGCTAAAGATATTAAATAGTTGGACATACCATTGAGCTGGTGCCCACCCTAATTTACAAATTCTTACATGCTCCAATTTTTGTTGCTTGTGTAGTCATTGGAACATGGGCCATGCAACATTTTTGCCAAAATTACAAGTATGAAGGATTATCTACATACTGCCTCTTTTAGACCTTGTTATAAGTGAATCCCCTTATGTATTGATTGTGACATTTATTTATTTATTTTTATTTATTTTTCTGTTTTGCTCGGAAGCAATATTTTTAATCAATATTTTTGGCTTTTAGTGGCATTTTTATCATTTTTTTTTCATTTTCTTATTGTTACTCTAAAATAGCAATATTATATACTTAAAATTTTATCTCAGACTAATTAATACGTGATTCCAATTTATGTTGTAAATCTCACTATTATTTCATTCATTTTTTTAGGCATTTATTTTTAAAAATATAAATAAAATTTAAAAATAGTTTATTACACTTTCTATCTTTAAACTATCGGCAAATTATCTATTTAGTTCTTAAACTATTGATGAAGTCTATTAAATCTCTACAATAAATATATAAATCAATATCATTTTAGTTCTTGAACTATTGACTGGATTTATTAGGTCCCTAAAATATTTAATTTAAGCCTATTTAGTCCCTAAAAAGATTATAAAAATAAAATATACGCTCATAAGTATTATAAATTAGTAAAATATCCTATATAGTTGAAATTTTATTTCAAAAAAACCTTAAATTTTTATTTCATTTTTGAAAAATGAGCATCAATTCCTCTGGTGAATTTCATTTATATGGGTAAGGATAATTATTTATAGTATTTTCTTACTTATCTTCTACTGTGACGCCTCAAATTTCAGGTACATCAAGGTAACACAATAAAATAAAATGGTAGGTTTTAATTAGTGGACACACAATATATTACAAATAATTAAGTACAGAGTAAAATATTAATGACTAAAATAAAAATATTAATTACAGACATAAGTTTTTAAATTAACATTTACAAAGCAAAAGTTCTTATTACAAAAAGAGTGTCCCAAAACGGGGGGGAATAACCTAATTCCCAAGGCAACCAAGTTTCTTCAAAATTTCCAGGGAATTTGTCCTTGGCATAGAATTCGTCTTTACTTGGCATAAAATACCATGAGCTTAGAATGCTCAGTAAATACACACACCCAAAACTCTTAACCAACCTAACACAAGCATAAAATAATACAACAAGAAGCACTTTAAGCAAATATAATGAAATAACATAATTGACACATTCAAAAGTTAGTAAGACCACTAGAATTCCCCAAAGAGACCTGTCCTCTCAACTATTAGAATTGGACATCAGATTATTCAAAACTTCCTCTTTTGTTGCTTTGCAAACCTTACCATGGATGCTTGCAAAGATTATATACTGTGCAGCACCATCGGTGAACCTCAAAAGGGGTGGCCAAAAGAAAAATATTTTATCATCTTGAGCCCAATCTTATCCCTCCAAAGCAAAAAAAAAAGAAAAAAAAAAAGAAAAAAGGTTTTACATCTTAAATGTTCTATCTAAACTCAACCTTATCTCATCAAATCAAACCATTGCACGGAGTACGAATATGTTCGTTCTATCCTAGGGTTAACATGACAACTACTTGCTCAAGACTTAACTCAAAGGGAACACGTTCCACCATTATTTCAATACCGAAACAATGATTACAAATATATTTCCATTATCAAACCAACCATTATCATTGTCTTTTCAGATCATTACAAGTCAACGCAACCCATTACCAATCCCCTGATATTTCTCATTTATTAAGTGTTTTGCCCGATATTTGGTTCATACATGAAGGGGAGATTATTAGAGTATATGTAAAAGTAGAGTCCCACATCAAATAAAGAATAAAAAAAATAAAAAATTAATAGGGCACGTATGAAGATAGAATTCCACATTGAATAAATAATAATAAAAAAATTGAGTTTAATATAAATTAAATAGGTTCTCCATTTATAGCTTTTAAGCTTTTATGGAAGTATATAAAATTGGTGGGGGTGAAAGCTTAGAAGGTAGAAGGTAAATCATTGCCCTTCGTTTTTGGTGGGGTGAAATTGGCAGCTAGTTTAGCTTGGGACAAAAAAATTTCATGTATGCTCATGTGCATGTGTGATAGTTGCAGAGTCATGTAGATGGGATTGGTATATTAAATCTTTGTCTAATTATGGTTGATATATTTGGAGAAAATCACTACTAGAAAAATGACCTTTTGCTACTATACAATTTGCGACCCCCTAATTATCAGTCGCAAATAATCTATTTATTCCTTATATTCATTTCCTCTTCCTTTTTTCCTTATAATTGCCCTAGCCCTATTTCACAAATATTGATGTCGTTCCCCCCCCTCTCTCTCTCTGTCTTAAATCAATCGTCGAAGCTCTCAGTTCTCAGGTCGCCATTAACGTTTCTCTCTCCTTCGGCTGCCTCGCCTTCGCCCCTGCCCTCCTCAACCTCTTCCAGGTCTCTTTCTCTCTCTTTATATACATGCATATATTTGTGTATAGATCTCTGATAGCTTGTGTTCTAGATGATTCTGGAGAGAGAATTGACAAATAGCTCTAAAGATCTATGGCGGATCATTCTCTTTCTCTCTCTCGCACGCGTTCAACAGACCTGTATAGCTCTGCTCTCTCGCTCGTCATCGTCGTCTGAAGATCTCCAGCGGTATGAATCTCTCTCTCTCTATCTATCTATCTATCTATCTATCTATCTATCTCTAGCTACACATACATATCATACGAGGAAGCTCTGGTTCGACTAATTCGTCTCATCCTCGTACAGGTATCTTCTGGTTCAACTCATCTTATTCTTGCCCTAGTTTCTTGCATTTTCCATATCTATTAGTGTATATCTCTCAATTTCTTCTTCAATACATTATAGTGAGTAGTACATTATTGTTTTTAACCTGAAATCAAGATTTCATTTATTATCAGCAATTTTGAATTTGTTGAGGCAAGAACTGGTAAATTTGAATTTGGAAGATAAAAAGTCCTAGTGTTGAATTTGCTTGATTTATATGTGATATTAAATTAGTTCATTGATCATGCTAATTGGATTTTCTAGTAACTTTATATCAAATGTTCTTTAGATTTCAGAACCTGTAAATGGATATGTATCGGTCCATGATTTATTCTGGTGATCAGCTGTAGGAAGAAGGGATGTGGTTGAGTTGTCCTTGCGAGAAGCAAGGCATTTTGAGATGGAAGAATTGTCTTTGGCCACAAAAGATTTTAGTGATAAAAGTTTGATTGGAGAAGGAAAATTTGGGCCGGTATATAAAGGCATGCTAAATGATGGGATGCTTGTAGCCATAAAAAAGCGAGCTGGTACACCTAGTCAGGAATTTGTTGAAGAGGTGATAATAACTTTCCTCTCCTATTGGTAAAATGTAATTAGTCAATTGGAAGGATTTATGCATGGACTTGTTGCATTGAAATGCTTGTGTTTGGTATTTGAGACTCAAAGAATGTCATCGTGTTTCCTTTTAATTTTGAAATTGATGGGATGTACAAGAGAGTTAATGCTCTTGTTTTCACATATTTTCAAGTTATTTGAAATTGAGTTTAGCTTAATGAATGTTTGACTTTTGTTCCTCTCTTTGCCTTTGGTGGGATTTGCTCACAAGAATATATTTTTAATTTTTAAACAAGGTTTCTTCTTGGGACTTGTGAGTTTTGTTTTCATTTTCGGCATTTGCATGGATTTTACCTTGTTTTCCACATCCCCCAAAATGGTCACATCTCAGCATCCATTAGATATTATTAGCATGTTGTGTTTCTCTCTTTAAGCGAATTATCTCAACTTCTGATGGTAAATCCTCAGAATGTATTCATTTTCTTAACTTGTGTATCCTTTTAATTTGGTTTCTTACCAGTATTTTCTTTAGTATTTATTTCTTCTTCAACTCCATATTTGAGGAAGTAACTGTCAAAGTTAACCTTATCAAACATGGAAACAACATGCATCATAATGGAAAGATCTAACGTAACTGAAAGCTCACTTTAAAGTTGCTGGAATTGATGGGGAAAATGATATGTTCAATTTTCTTGTGAATCATGTCCATCTTTTGTTTCACCTTTCCGTTGTTATTCTTTGTTTAATTAAAATTTCCATAATTGATAAATTTGGTCTTAATTTCATATAGGTACAATATCTCTCATCCATTCATCATCGGAATCTTGTGAGCCTTTTTAGGATCTTGCCAGAAAATGATCAACAGTTTACGGTTTATGAGTACATACCTTATGGAAGTATTTCCATTCACTTGTATGGTAATGCTTTATCCAGTTCTCATTTTTGCTTTTGCAAGCGTAATGTAGGACATTGATGAAACAAATGAGCTTGTGTTCATTTTCCCTTTCCACCATTATATCATTTTTTGCAACTTGCAAGTATTTATGTATATGTCACCTGGTTTTTACATGATCTGGTGTGGAGTTATGGTGTATACAATACTCCACCCATGTCAAAATATTATGTGTCGTCTTGTCCTATATTGTTATTGTATTATGAAAGTTTTATGTTGCTCTCGTTTGTGTCCCATCAGATTCACGGAGAAGCTAGAATTCAAGAATAGGCTTTCAATAGCTCTTGGGGCTGCTAAAGGTGATTATTAGTGGCTTTCCTGGTATTAGTTTTCCTTCTCTATAGTTAAAAAGTACCAGAATATCCATCTCGGTCCCTCAAAATTCTATTCCAAGCTCAGTAAGACTTTATATATTAGGGTATTTGAGCCTTTATGTTTAAAAGATCACGGCAATGCTTGATTTATCTTCTGATTCATTTCTAATTATGCAAGTTTGGCTCATCTCCACTCCTTGAGTCCCGTTTGGTACATAAGGATTTCAAGACAACAAACGTGCTTGTAGATGAAAATTTTATACCTAAGGTTCCGATGCGGAGTTCGCAATTTCCTTGGAAGAGTTGAGGTTCTTGGGCCCATCTTCTCTAGTGGTAGGCGATGAGATATTCCTTGCCCCAGTATTACTCTCTGCAAACCTTTTTTTTTTTTAAATAAAAAGTTTGTTGTTAGTCATGTCATGTATACATTTTTCTTTTGCCTTTTGTTCTTTTTCATAACCTATATCAATGTTATAGCCATATAGATACAAAATAGGTGATTTTAATTTCTCACTCTTATTGTTTGTGTGATTCGTGATCGAGCATTCAGAGAAGAGATTTGTTTTCTAATTAAATTTTGAAGAATGTTGATTTGGATCCGAGAAAATTGAAATACAATAACTTTCATTTGTTTCTCGGTTTGAAAGAAGTCGAGATGTTCTGAGTTGAGATCGGTGTAAAGGTAAATTCCCTATTTTCGCTTTCCTTATTACGATTTGCTATAACTTTTAGATTCTAATCGTATCTTTTTATTTGACTGGTTTTATTGTGATTCAATTTAGTTTAGCCTTAATAGGATTATGTTAGATTTTCCCTATTTTCTGCTTTTTATTTTGTGAAATATTTACGTTAGCTTTTGGTTTCTTTGTGCTTGAATGGCGATTGCATTTGTGGCTTCTCGGGTTCTCTCGATCAGCCCACCAAAGATTCTCGTTACTCTCTATCTTCTTCCCAACGCCTCTTCTCCACTTCTCACAGACCCACCACCACTCGTCTATTCATCCCCAATGCCTCCAATCGCAAGAAGTCAATTCCCAACAAATCTCCTCCTTCTCCTAAATCCACCCCAGAGGTAAGTAAATACCTAATTCTCTTCATTTTCAATATATGTACATATGTTGAAGTATTTCATGAACGTTGCCTTATCTAGGGCTCTATTTATTGTTAAATGTTGGTATATGATAATATGTGTAAGAAATGTGTAAAATTATATAAAAGTGTGTTGATATATGTGAAATGTGTATTGAAGTTTGAAATTTTTGGCATTATTGGCGTTACAATAAAGAGAAAATAGGAGAATTTTGTATATCTTCAATACAGCTTTATCTAGAAGCCTTTACATATCCATTAAAGAGATAAGGCATTATTTGCCTTATCTATGGTTTTAAAATCCTCTACATGGAAGATCTTTGATGATATAAAACTGCAGTTTTAAATTAGTTGTCTCGGTGTTTATCTATATAGGCATTTTAACATCTTTATCCATCTGCTTCTTTAGATTTGCCGAGTTGAGAATATCCTTGTTGAAGGCCGTATAGAAGGATCCGTTGTTCATTTCCATAGGCCAAGAACTATAGCTATTGATTCTCTTGGAGCAATTAGTGCATCAGGAATGGGTATGTATTTTGCCTTTACTTAAAAGTTCTTTGTTAAATAATATTTATCAAAAAAGTTCTTTGTGAAATAATGATTTATTGGCAAACTGCGTTCGCTTCTCTCTGCAATCTTTGCGTAATTGGTGTGGTGTATTCTCTATTTTTACATTTACTTCCTTGAGAAATAATCGTGTTTTCATGTAAAGAGGAAAACAAATTGTCCTAAGAATGCATTATTGTGGCTTGAATTATATTTGAGATGATGTAATTATATTTCAGCTTTTAATCGAAGCGATTGATGTTGGGAGCCAAAAATTATGTTGCTTTTTTTTTTTTTTTGAGGACTTGAATTTTTAGTGCGATATTTAAGGATGGTTAATGAATAATGTTTATTATAAATTTAATTAATTTGTTAATTTTGTTATTTTTCATTTACAAAAAATTATTTGGTGCTTGTAATTGATTTTTTATTGTAGCAAACCAATCTATGATTTTTTTTTAATAAATAATTATTTGCGACAGTAAAACAATGGTCGCTAAAAGTGTTTTTTATTTTTTTATTTTTTTTGCGACGACAAAATAACTGTTGTAAAAAGTAGTTTAGGCGATCGCAAATAATTTGCGACCGTTGCTTTGCCGTCGCAAAAAGTATTTGCCACCTCCACATTTGCGTCCCCCGTGTCGATAGGCCGCCGCATAAAAAGTCTTTTCTTGATCAGTTTTTATTATTTTGACGGCATGTGGCGGTCGCAAAAAGTGTTTTTTTTAGTAGTGAATGAAAGGTCTACACAAAGTGGCTTGCCTTGGGACATAGATGATCATTTTGTTCTGTCCCAACACCCGCATCCTCCAATCCACACCACATGGATTTTTTTCAGTAAGGTGGGAACCGATTTTACTTCTCCTACCCCGTGCTATTCAAATCCTACCCTGATTATATTTATTAAATATATTTATATATATAATTTAATTTTTTTCTACTAAACTATTATACTTAATATTAATTTTTACTCATTTATTTTTTATTTTATATGTCATACTTTCATTAAGTATAAGTTATTAGGCGATTATAACTTATTTTAATTTAGGAGTTTGTACTAGACTATTTGGTATTGTTTCCATTTATAGTTTATTAGGTAGAAATAACTTAAATAAGCTAAAAAAGATGATTATTTAGAAGCTGAGATAAGGGTGCTTCTAACTAATGTTTTTTGATTATCAAACTTTAGCTTAAAAAAAAACTCTACCAAAGAGGGCCTATATTATCTATAATTTTTATTAATATTCTCATTCTAAAACTTACAAAATTAGCCATCACCTGTCTCGCTCCTCTTACCCCCGATTTGCCCTGACTTTGTCACCCTTGATTTGCCCCGCCGTATATTGAGGGCAGGGCAAATTATTATATACCCCCTCTAAACCCGACCCATGACCATCCTTACCCTGGGAAATTAAAGAGATGAATTGAGAATTTGTGTTTGAATGAAATACTTTAAGAACTTAATAGATTCAATTTATAGTTTAAGGATTAATCAAATTTTGATTTATCCACTTTAGGGACTTAGTAGACTCAATCGATAATTTAAGGACAAAGTAGATAAATGGACGATAATTTAAGAATGAAAAGTGTAATAACCCCATGTAGATGTCCCCGAACGCCCCGGGAGGATGAGTCCCGTTCTGTTCATTTTGGGCTCACTACAGCTCAGGACTCAACGTCACGGTCCTGTATCTAATCTCGCGGAGTGTAATGAAGACCGATGAATCATCAAAGAGTCCAAATCCAGCAAATCGTTTTTGAAAACAGATTTTTTGAAAGAAGTGCCAAACATGGACTGCTTTGCAAGATACAGAGTTGCTACCTAAATATTTTATTTTGGGAAATTTAGAAAACCTTGACATGTTGCCTAAGGCCACGTGTTCGTCATCACCAAAGTTGCCTAGGCTCGGGAACTTAGGTACGATTGGGGAAGGTCACTTCGTGAGCACCCCCGCTTGTCCGATCAAAGATCGGCTTCTACTAACCATGATATCTAGTTTTGAAAACATCACGTGCTCTTATTCCGGTTATTAGCCTAGATTTACTACGTGATGCGCACAGCATACAAGTATAGACTGGATCGCCCGAATTGGAACGAAACATCTCATGTTTGTTTTTGAAAGACGGTTTGCTACTCGCAAGTAAGCTAAAATGTGGATTTTGCCACCCTCGAGTGGGCTTAGAAAACATGATTTTGCCACTATCTAGTGGGCTTAAAATTCGCAGTGGATGCATTGTTCCAATCCAAATAACCCAACCTTCACTCACAGGCATTCAGGCAGTTATATCACATAAGCAAATAGCCTCATGGTAAGCATGCTATCATGGCAGTCACTCACACACATGCAAGGATGCTAAAGCGTAAAAACTTACCGAGTACTCCAAGCCAAAACAGAAACTATGTTAGAAATCCATGCATGATCCTAACTATACAGAAATGCTTAATGCAACACATGCATGAATGCAACTAAGATAGGCTCGGCTATTCTAAACATGGCATATGGAATGCTACAGTTAATATGTATTCAACTCGGAATTGAAATACAATGCAGTGAGTATGATGCGCCGAACCCGGTTCATGCAAAACAGATGAATGAATGCAAACATGGTATCATACTGTATGCTAATTGAAACATGCCCTATCCTAACCATCATAAGCTGGTAAATAAAAGGGAAAAAGACGTGGGGTTGGAAAACATACATCACACGCACGCACACTTATTACAATTGTGTCCTCACTCTAAGGGTCCGAATAAATAATACAGTCCGAATAAGTACAAAACCCTAATTAATTAACAAATGAACTAGGAAAATAGTAAATTGGCAATGCAAGCCTATGGAGCGCCTCTGCTCTGTTCCGAATGATGAATGATGCATGCTTGAGTTGCCATGCGTGAAAATCCATTGCGATGCCCCAATTAGCCTCTGTTTAAAATTAAGTATGAAATATTGCACGAAGCTCTAAAAGACTGGCCGTTTCGATTTCTTCGCAACAGAGAGCAAGAAAGGGCATGGCAATATATTTTCACATATGTATGCTTGACTACTCTTCAGGGAGTGTAATCGATCCTCGTGCCACCAATCACGCATCTCGATGCATGATGGCCGAGGAGTCGAATTGCACGACTCAATGTGAAATGAATGCACATATGAACAAAACAAGGCCTAGACTCTATCATGGGTAATCCGGAGTGTCGGCGACCAAGAATTGAGACACATTCCGTCACTCGAAGTACGAAACGTCTCTCTAGCATACGCAATGCTATAAGATGGTATACACAATGCACGATGTAGCAACGCATACACAATGCTCGATGTAACAAGGCATACACAATGCTCTAACATATAACCTAGCATACACAATGCTATGAATTGAAATGACATACACAATGCATAATGGACTTACACCAATATGAGTGGACCTCAGCCACACTCACATCAGCGGCCATAAGATGAAAATGAGACTATCGAAATGCGTGCATATATGCACGCAAACCGAGGACCGAACCTAAGGCACCAAATGTCACTCTAACAAGGCATGGAAAGGGATGCAAGATGGCATGCAATAGCAAAAAATACTGCTCAAACAAGATGCAAAGTGATCCCGAAACATGGAAACATGGCACCCAATGCATGAAGTAAACCCCGAAACTCAAAACTAGGCACATGTATTGACTTATAGCTATGCAAAAAAAGCATTATTTGACTATGAAGCACAAAAACAGAGCCAATGCAGTCCCAAAACATGAACATTTCTAGTTCAAAGCATGGCCAAAAGATGCTAGCAAGATGGACTAAAATAGCATGCAACTTTGACTGGCAAACATGGTTTACATAGCATGTATATGAAGCATATGAAATCTCACCAAAACAGCAAAAATCAGTGAACAAAACATGTGAAAATATGTCCAAATAAACATGAAAATGCAGCCAATGCATGTAAAGAGAGGGGTTCCTTTGGAAGGACATACATGGGGTTATTAAGCACATGCATCAAGGACACTTAGCATAACCAAATCAACTCTGGAAATGAGTTATGGGGGTTCTAAAACCCATTGAAAAATGATAGAAACAAAGCTTGGAAGCTTGCAAATAGGGGGTCATTTGGAAGGCCAAAAAGGGCACCAAGCAAGACAAAGAGAGAGGGTCACCCTCTGATTTTGGCCTTCAAGAATACACCCAAGCCATTGAAAATCCACTGGATTTCAGTAGCTAAGAGACCAAACCATGGCCAATGCAAGTGTTCTACTGCATAGCCCTAATCATGAAGAGATGAAGCATGCATAGGGGAAAGATGACCCCAAACAGAAAATAGACCTTAATCAAACATGAATATGATGTCAAAACAAGACTTTTTTCAGTTTAGGTCGAGGTTCAAAAAGGCTCACAAATAAGGCTAATATATCATGCAAAATAAGTCCTAAAAGAGAGATTGGACAAAAAGGGCAGTAAAAGGCCTCAAAAAGCCAAGTTCCCTTCAACAAAGTTGAAGAGGGGCTCAAAAAAAGATACTTTACAGTTTGGATCGAAGCCCAGAAATGCTTGCAAGAAAGGATACAATATGATGCAAAAATGGCCCTAAAAGAGAGATAAAGGATAAGGGAAAGTAGATGGCCTCAAACAGTAAAGAGCCCTCAACAAAGTTGAAGAGGGGCTCAACATAAAGTACTTTACAGTTTGGCTCGAAGCCCATAAATGCTAACAAGCAAGACTAATATATCATGCAAGATAAGGGCCAAAAGGAGGGAAAAAACACAAAGGGTGAGTAGAAGACCTCAAACAGAGAAAAGTCCCTGATAAAAAATGAAGATGAGATCAAAATAGGACTATTTTCAGTTCAGGTCGAAACCCAAAAATGTAAGAAGAAGGAGCTAGGATATCATGCAAAATAAAGCAAGAAAAGGGGAAATAGGGACTCACCCTTGAAGATCAGCTTTCCAGCAGCTTTTGGTCCAAAATTCTGAGCTTCCAAGCTCTGCAAATGGCCCCCAAGGTGCTGGGATGAGTGGTGGAAGTGGTAGGCTATGAGGTATAGGGTAAATGTGCACGGAAATGTGGACTTTTAGCACAAAAGAGAGAGAGATATGGAGATGTATGTATAATGCTCCAGCTGGTCTTCTCTAACCCTTGTAAACGAAGGTGGGGGGTTAGTTATATAGAGGGAGAGGAGTGAAAGAAAAGGCGGGGGGAAAACCAATTCAAATTTCCCCCCAAAAGACAGATCCTCGGGCAGAGGATCTGGTGCAAAATAGCTGGCACAACTGGAATGCACCAGGAGAGACAAGCTTGGCCGGCCAGGTTCAAAAGGTTCAGGTGGCCGACCGACCACCTTCTCTGGCCGGTCGACCAGGGGTCAAAGAGGTCAAGCAGAATTGCTGGCCGGCTACCCCAAAAAGGTAGCCTCCCAGATGAGTGCAACACAGCTGCATGGAGAAAAATCAGAAAATGTAACCCAGAAGAGAGAAAAACCAACTTTTTAGAAAGGTTCAAAAGGGTCAGGGGGAATTACTGGCCGGCCTACCCATATTAGTGGCCTTCCAGGTGTGTACAACACAATGGTGGGGTGGAAAGTCTGAAAAAGTGGCCCGGGAATGGAAAAAATCAGCTTTCTAGTAAAGAAAACGGGCGATGAAGAGCGATGAAGGAATAAAGCTGGTTTTTCAGAACAATTGCTGGCCTCCCACCTTCCTACAAGCTTTCTAACAATGAAAATAAGGTTCCCGCCAAAAATGAACCAAAACCGATGCAAAAACGGGGTGGGGGGCAAAGCAGCCTTTGGGGGGGAAATCGACTATAAGCCACCGGAGGTACCTGGGGGCTCGAACTCAAACTATTACATCGGAGGTGGAGTTTGACCATGAAGTTGGTCTCTCGAGCCACAGTGTCCCTCAAAGGAGAAAGGGAGAAACAAGGTGTGTGCCAAAAGGAAAAAGCAAATCGAGGTAGTTAAGCGTCCCGGTCCGAGGCGCCTTGATGATCCAAAAAAAAAAAGCCGGGCTCCAAACGGGAAAATGACTACTCGACCACGAAAGCGTAGCCCTCACCTTTGAGAGATGGTCTACGAGACCTCTCCCTCCCTTCGGGAAGAGAAAACGGAGAAAACGGGACCCAGTTCGCAAACCGAGGCAAAGCACAAGAGAGTCCGGAAGTCCGGAGGCAAGGCTCGCGGCCGAGATTCCGCAACTTTAGAACGAGTACAATATGCAACACCATCGAGCGCTCAGTTGATGACGTCTGAGTCTTAAGGTCGGTCAAAAATGAGGTGTCTACACCCCACTAAAAAATTCATTAAAGACAAAAGATTAAAATTTTTAAAAAGCATATTATTGTTTTTTTAAGCTACAACAAACTAATCTTTAATCTTGAGCTGTTCACCTGCTCGGCTTAGTTCATTAAGTAAATAAACAAGTTTGAGCTTGACTTTTAGGCTCGTTTAGTAAACTAGCCGAATTCCAACTTGAGTCTGAGCCTGACTTTGAGGCTTATTTAATCAACAAGCTGAGTTCGAATTTGAATAAACTCGACTTGTTTATTTTTATTTAAATTATAAAATAAATATATTGTTTATATAATAAATAATATAAAATATGTATAAATAATAACATGAGTATATTATTTATATGTTAAAATAATAAATATATATAAATATATCATTTATTAATTAAACAATGTAAATAATAATAAAATTAATTATCGAGTTTTGAGCCGAACTCGAGTTTAATTAATATTAACGAACCGAAGTGAACTCGAGCTCGATTAGTTATCAAGCAGAACTCGAGCTGGATAATCGAGCTTGATAAACAAACGAGTCGAGCTCGAGCCTAACAAAGCTTGACTTGACTCGACTCAATTCGTTTGCAAGGTTACCTTGTACTAGTTGCATCATTTTATCGTACTCTATTGACATTATAAGATCATGAAATAATAATAATAATAATACTATAAATTCAAAAATTTTACTCTTAAATTTATTTGAAAGTATTATTGTGTGATTTAAGGTTCGTTTGTGAATTAAATTTTTTAGTAATTTTTTAAATTTTTATAAAAGATGTATAAAAAAAAATAATAAATTGAGTTGACCTTTTATGTTGACCTTCAAATTTTTTTTTAAACTAAAATATTCATTTCCCAAATATTCTCTTAGGCTCATCTAAATCGTGAATTTCACAAAGCAGTAATTAAAATTTCAACCACACAATATCATTCTAAATGCTAAAATTATATAGTAAACTTTATTGTGTAGTAGAGAAAACTTTTAGGGTTTTGATTCATCCCCGAAATGGGGGCCCCCGAATCCCCCGAAATGCCATTTCAAGTTAAAAAAAAAAAAGAAAAAAAAAGAAAGAAGAGAAAACAGTTTCCAAAAATGAAAATTAGGGGGATTAGCGGGATTATTTTTAGGGAGATTTTTCATTTTCCAAACTTTTATTGTTGAAGTTAATTTCGGTAATAAAAGTTTTACTACTTAAAAAATCTCTGGCCAACATACATTGTATGATAAATCTTGACAATAGAATTTTAAAAATACTAATTTTATTAAAAATTAATATTTAGATAAAAAATTATATCATTTTAAAATTTAAAATATAAAATTAGTTATTACCAATATTTTAGACATAGTGGTGTGTGTTGACTTTTTTGAAGAAAAAAAATTGATGCCTTTATTGTTGATGCATGAAAGTTTTGTTACGAGGGAACTTTGACAATTTATTGATGTTTTACCTTTAAATAAATTATAAATACACTTTTTAAAATTTGTTAAAAATATAAATTGTCTCTATGATTCTGAAAATTACATCATGTTTTTTGAAGTTTTTAATTTCATAACAAATAGCACATTATATTAATAAATCAAGTGAATTAACAATTTTTAATGATGTCAAAATTTATTTCAATTAATAATTTAATTTAAGTAATTTAATTATTGTGTAGGAGAGTCGTTAAAATTTTTTTATTTTTTCAATTAATTTTGTTAAATAAATTTTTTAACAATGAGATATTCGTAATTTTTTAAACCAATGAGACAATTCACATTTTAAGTAAATAATTCATATTTTAAGTAAAATTCAGGATATGTATTTGTAATTTATTTTTTTAATTTTTTGACTAAAATATTCATTTTCCAAACATCCCCTTAAATTTATCTAATCCATGGATCTCTCAATACAGTAATTAAATGGAAAAATTGCAATTCAATGTAAGTTTCTAAAACAAATTGCAAATCCGTAATAAAGTTTATCAACTAAAATAATTGAAGTAATAAATTTTTTCATAATTTTGTAATTTTTTTTTATCTTACCACTCATTTGCAATTTCTCCCAAGTAATCTCAACCATATAATACCATGGGCAAGAAAGGAAAAGGATCAAATTTGCATAAAGTAGTTTCTTCTTCTACGAAAGAAAGTACACAGAGATTCATCTCAAAGTTCCAAAGATGCAGATTACATTAAATACCCTTTTCTCTTTCTCTTTCAACTGACAGAAAGGAAAAGAAAAGAAAAGAAAAGACTTCAAACTGGAATAAAATTCTTCAAGTTGATGGCAGAGAAGATTGTGAGAAGCAAATAAACAAGGAAAGAGAAGTAAGAGAGGATGACAGCAACGGCGGATCTGTGACAGAATCTGGCAAAGTGGACACAAATGGGCAGCCAGCCAGTGTGAGTATTCCCGTACTGACTCACTTTTCCTATTGCTGACGCTGCCGCACATCCAGATATCATCACCAGCATCACTACCTGTCTCCAAAAATTTTCAAAACCTTAATTTATTTCCTTATCGTAATAATAATAATAATTGCATGTTTTATTTATTTTAATGTTGAAATCAATATACAAAACCCTAATCATTCATACATAATATTTATATAAATGTTTAGACAATTTAAATTTGGTAAGCTTATTTTAAAACCAATCAACAAGGTCACTCAAATTTTCAATTCCCAAATTTGTTTCCTAATCATTAAAATTGCATGCCTTCTTTGTTCTGATTCTATCAAGTTGACCAGATCAATTTGAACTTGGGAAGCCCATTTTGGGACAAACTTTAGTAATATAAACCGTTCACTTGAGTAAAATATTAATATAAAAAGTTAAGATGATCAAATATTGATATTTTCACAAATCTAAATCAAAATTCCATTAAAAAAAGGAAAAAATATTAAATCAGTGTGACTTTGTAAAAATAATTATAAATTAGTGAAAATTTTTATAAATATTAATAATTAAAATTGTATACTTTTTAATGAATTTATAAAAAAAATTTCAAAATCTCACTGTGATGCAATTACCCAAAAAAAAAAAAATAAAAAAAAAAACAAAAAAAAAACTACAACTACAGACACAAACATGAAGAGGTAAAATGTACTATTCATTAGTGTTTGGGGCTCTTCAGTGTACAGGAAAATGTATATAAATGAAATAAGGAATGCGAAGAGGTAAAATGGAAGGAAAATAAGAGATTAATTGCGTCATCATAATTTTTTTTTTTTTTTTTTATTGAGTTGATACAGTTTTCAAATTTACTTTTTCTATACAAGGGAGTCTAGTTGTCCTCCCTTACCCAAAAACAAGAGTCTAGCTGTCCTCATTTAATACATTTTTAACCTATGTGTTGACGCCAAACACGTTAACAAAACTCTTATGTTAATTATTCATATGTGCAACACTTATGAGTAATTACATTGGGATAAGGGAAGTTAAAAGAAGATAAAGGAACATATTAGGCTTTTCACCACTTCACTATTTGAAGAAAGGGGTGCAAGGTTGTTGGTGGTGCCCAGTGGACTATACTTTAACAAATTAAAACGTGTAATGCACATGACTTGTTAAGTATATAATTTTTGTAAAAAATTATATTAATAAGATATTGATAATCACTTAATGAGATAATATTTATGTCAATGGTATATTTTTAAAATTTATGAACAAAAATGTGATCTAATTAAGAGATTATTGATATCTGATCAATATAATTTTTTAAATGAATTATATACTCGACGAATCTTACAACTTAATTTATCAAAATATGTCCGAAATAAGTTCCAGTACACACAAATAACACCTTATAGTCCAATTGCGGACGGAAGAAAGAATCCGGTTCAAATCATTATGAGCTCACCTGGAGTTGACTTTATTAATTTAAATTGTTTAATTTTTAATTTCATTTAGGTAGATTATTTATGTAAAAAGTTAGATTAATTGAATATCAATAAACACATAATTAGCTCACATTAATATTTGAAAAAATAATAATGATATACGACAAATATAATATCAAAAGTAAATTATCTATTTTTTTAAGATAAATATAATTTAAATATGTAATTATTAATATCAACTCAATTTAATAATTTTATATTAATAATTTACTTAAAATTCACTGAAAATTAAACAATTGAAATCAGCGAAAGTGGGCCACGACATCCAAAATTGGACCGAAGGAAAGCATCATCCAAAAAGATTTTATAAAAAGAGTAAGAAATGAAAGCGACAATATATTGAAAATAAATAAATATTGAGATTTCTTGCGTCAACTTGATTTGTCATTTATCACCAAAACCTTATATTTGTTGCAATTTTAATATTTTAACAACTCACCAATTATTTATCAATTATGATACGATATAATTTTAAAATTTTAAAATATTTATAATTTAAATAATAAATAAAATTAATAATAATATCATAATATAAGTTGATATAATATACTAATTAATACAGGTAATACAACCGTTTCTATTTTTATAATCGGGTTACTCTGGGCTTTGACCGACTAGTCCCGAGTACATACTAATCATTCATTTCACATATATTAAATAATTATCAGACCAAAGTGGGCTCAAGATCAAGAACTTTACCAGATCATGCAAGAACATGTAGAAGTAGTTGTTTGAGTTCAAGCATTTACGAGCAAATACAAAAGCGACAAACAGAGATACCACAGAGAAGACACATACAATCACATTTGCAGCAGCCAAAAACCTGCAAAATTTGTGAAATCTTAATAAAAGTCTCGAAACATAGCACAGGATTCTTTATCCCGAATTTCTTGTTCTTCTGTCTCAATATACGGTATTGCGTAAGAGACAGAAGAACAGAGATTTTGAGAGAAAGAATCGATGACCTTCTACATATAGGATATATATGTATGTATAGAGATGTATATTTAGAAATTGATGAATTGTTATAAGATTGAGATATGTGTACTTGAAACTAGAGTCGTCACTGTATTTAGCATCAATTTGCAAGCTATAAAGCATGATAGTTTGCTTGCTAGTGAAGATGATACATAAAGCAGATAATGAAGACACTGTTGCCAAAAATTTCAAGCAAATTTGGGTTTTCTGTGAAGATGTGGATGTGTTGAGAGTTGGGTTTGGCTTGATTTTGGCTTCAACATCCATGGTTCAGAGCACTTGAAAGGGATGGAAACAGAGGAAAACAGAGCAAAAACAGGGGAGGAGATAGAAGGGACGGAGAGAGAGAAGGCAAAAGGTGGAGAAAGTGATAGAAAGATGAATTCTGGTGGGCAATTTATAGAGAGAGGAGGTGAGTGGATCAACTCGAAGCCCTTAAAAACAAAAAAAAACACTTGGTTTTTTACTTTTTCAACTCTGATCTTACCATTAATTAATTGTCCAAAAAAATAAAAGTCCCTCACTGGATGTATGGATAAATTCTTGATTTCACTGTTGAATTGGAAAGATCTTATCCCCAATCTAAAATTTTTCCCAAAATTAAATACAATACTGAATGATATACGCATTTAATCACAAAATTAAATATAATAAGGAATGATATGCATATAATGGTTCCACATCTTGTATTTGGTTTTAGAATAATACTACATGTACTAATTAATATATACACTAGTGTACTAACAGATGATGTGATATCATTTATATAATTTTGAATATTTGTAACTTATATAATAAATGTGGTCAATAATAATATCATAACACTAGTTGGTATATTAATTTATATATTAATTGGTGCATATATTATCACCATTAATTTTATGGTTAAATTACGTGCATTTATAATGTTTCTTTGGTGATTTGGTATGCAATGTACATTTCCAATGTTTGGAGTCAAAATAATAACGTTAAAATTAAATTTTGACAGGTTATAGCTTTTAAAAAGTTGAAGAAAAATGTTTGGTCCTGTTTATTATATTTAACTTATATACTTACGGAGAATTCTAAAAAAGTAAAAAGTAAAAATATATAATTTTAAAATAACAGAAGTATAATTAATTTATACATAAGATTGTGCAAGTAAATCTTATTGTACAACGATTATTTTGAAATTATTTTTTCTAAAATTCTCCTGTAACTTAATCAATTTACTTTTATGCCTTATTTGGTTAAGCAAAATGAGTTGGGGTGGAATTGAATGATCATTTTTAGGTGCTCTCATATGGAATGACCATTCCCTTGAAATGGCAAATAAATGATACCATTTATAATGCATTTTGTCATTATTTTTTTAATTAACCAAATATGAAAATAAATATTTTGATGAAAAGATCATTTTATTCCGTTTCATTCTAATAAACCAAGGTACCTAAGATATTTGTCTATTTCTAGTTAACTCATTATTTATTTATTTATTTATTTTTTTATGGAGGAATTAAAACACACCGGGACATAAAAAGAAAATTATAAAAATATGTGAGGTACAAGACATTTTGTGGTGGGTGCAAGTAAAAAGTTGTGGATGCCCCCCATAATACTTTTATAATTATGAGGGTACATTTTAAAAAATTACAAGCATTTTGGACTCAACACTTAAAAAGTTCATACATAAAATTCATGAAAAAAAACAAAAAAAATTCACAAGAATGATATGACAAATATCATTATGGTAAATCAACTCATTTTCTTTCTGTTTAAAATTCTTAATGAATCACATCACTATGTATGAATTTTTTATTTGGGTGCCATTACTCTTTTTTATATTATTTTCCAAACACTTTGAATTTTTTCACATGTTATTCAAAAGGGAATATTATAATGGGCCGTGAGGAATCCCCCGAATTGGGGGGCCCCGAATCCCCCAAAATTCCATATTAAGTAAACAAAAAAAAGAAAAAAAGAAAACAGTTTCCAAAATTGGAAATTAGGGGGATTAGGGGGAGTATTTTTAGGAGGATTTTTCATTTTCGTATTATAATTTCTTCCAAGCATTTTAAGCAAATAATCTTAAAAGTTAACTTTTACAATTTTCCATAAGCTGTGTTTTGCTTCTTCTTTCTCTTCTTCCATGTGGCTGATAATATGCAAAATGTTGCAATGTTTTGGTTGCTCTATAATTCATTTGAATCATGGATGTCCAATCCATGCTAGTTTCCACCTAAAATTTCAAATTCCTTTTGCATTGTCATGAAAGAGATTTTTATGATTGATTATTACCGTTTTGGACATTACAAAGCACATGTGGTTGTCTGTGTTTCCTTCAATGCATGTGCTTTGCTTTTCATTAAATTTTTAAATTTTTTTTCCTTTTCTTATTGAGCAAATTTAAAGTCCTATTTTTATTTTTTTTTCGTTCAAAAAGTCCTATTTAATTAGCAGTATTAATAGTGTAATGATTAATAATCCATAAGATTAGTGTAGAATGTTATTTAACAGTATTAGTAAGATAAATAACTCATTTTTATCCATATGTGTTTTGTAATAAATATGAAAATATATAATTTTAATTACATATCTGTTTTGCATTATTGTTTGTAGAATTAAAAAACTTGCCAATTTTATTGAATAAAATGTCCATTGAAATTTAATTCAGACAACAAAAATTGTAATCAAATATTAGAAGGTGAATAATATGGATTAAAAATCTCAATGCTAATACTCTAATGTACAAAGCGTTTATACAAAATATGACTCCACATGTAGGATTCACCATACGTGAAACTTGTCACTTATTTTATATTTGTGTCTTATTATATAAAAGTCTTCTAGGCATAATAATTTCTTATTTTAATATGGTTCATGCTAACAACAACCTCACCAAATAGATAATAAAATGGAAAAAATGTCAAAATATTTAAAATTTTAAGTCACTTTTTTCATATTTTTACTTCGTTGGTGATAAATGACCTTTACTACTTTTTTTTTTTTTTACTCTCTCCATTTTCTCATTTATTTCTAGTATTCTATGTTTGGTTGGGGGATTTGAGAAGGAATTTGGAAAGGGAAGAGAAAAAGTAGGTGAAACGAAAATAAAATATACTTACATTTCACCTAGTTTCACACACTTTTTCTTTTTTCATTTTCAAATCTCTCCCCAAATTCTCTAACCAAACACAGTAATAGTGATTTTGTTTCTGTGTTTGTTGAGCATTTATTTGTATTTATTTCACAATGGAAGCATGTGATTGACTTGCATTAATTTGTTCGGAGCATGCAAACAAGAGCCTTTAGTTTAACTTGGGTTTTAGCGGCCAATTCAATGAATTTTCAAGCTTGAAAAGTAGGTGTCTTTAAAATGTTTTCCAACACTTGTTTTCCTCTCATTTGCAAAATGTTTGCTTGAATGATTCTCCATTGTCCAAAAATAACAATTCTTTTATTCCGCAGATCAACATTCATAATGGAGGACAAATATAAATCATAATAAAAAGTATTAAACTCTCCTTCATAATAATTGAATCCACAAAACCTAACACTATAAAAAGTGTTATACTACTACTAAGTCTAACAATAATAATGTTATAATGATCAAATTTATTTTATGATATTTTGTTTATTGTCTAAAATAAAATATGATAAAAAAATGTGATCAACATAACATAATTAATCTAAGAGAATTTTTAATTTTTAATTTATTTTTCATCAAATTTAAATTTGATAAAAAAAAATAAGTGCTAAAAAATTATTTGCAATCCATTCATTAAATGTTCAAGGGAGAATCTTTTTTTCATCAAATTGAGAATAAAATTTAAAAAGATGAAGCATTGGAGATGATCTTTTTTTTTTTTTTTTTTGGTCCTCCATCAAATTTGATGAAAGGAGAATTTTGGGATAAAAAAAAAATTTAAAAGAGATTTTAATGGAAATTTGATGAAAACATTAAAATAGTTCATATCAAATCAAACTACTTACTCAAACTTATAATTGAATTAGATGAAAAAAATTAATGAAAAGTTAGAGATACTCTAAAACAAATAGACTTTTTAACCTATTTATATATTTTTTAACTATAAAATTAAATAACTTGACCATAATTCAACTTATTATCAAATTATGCTAAAGTGTTTATTCTTCTTCACGTTTTTAAGAAAGCATGATTACTAATCATATTTTTTACTCAACACATAACACCGTTTAAACTACATTTCCCCCCTAAGTATTTACATTCAAGTAAAAAATATGATTAGTAGTGATACTTTTTTTTTTTAATTTTTATTTTTTTAAGATTTAAAAAAAGAAGTGAATAGTAATCACAGGTAAATGTAGTTTTGGAAATAAATTAAATTTAGTCAAATTATTTAATTTTTGAATAAAAAAAACTATAGATAGGTAGAAGCTCCAACACAACCCACTTCTTTAGATTGTAAATAAATCGAGTTGAGGAGCACCAATAAATAAATAAATCGAGTTGAGTTGAATAATAATTTCGTTTTGTTTAAACTTGTTTTGAAACCTAAACAAACTTAAAAATTGTGCCAACCTTAATAAACTTATTGTGTTCATCTTTTGAGCCGATCTCAAACAAGCATCCTTTAAGTTGATTACAAGCTCAGCTCGAGTAAGTTAAAATATTAAAGAAATTCAATGGTGAACCTATAATAAGATTGCCTCAATTGTTTGAAAATCATTTTACTAACTCCCGATTTCATTAATTTTTCATAATGTATATTGAGATGATCACTTTGCATGCTACTTGGGCTTTGTTTGTTTGCATATAAAATATTTTTCTAAATTTTGAGTGTTTGGTTATGTATAATGGGGAAAATATTTTTTTTAAATAAAATGTTTTACTAAAATTCACCAAAAATAACTTACCCATTTGGCTTCCGTAAGTCATTTACGAAATATGATTGAAAAGTGGAAATTACAATATGTGATTCTATTCTGAAAGAAAAAAGAAATACAAAGAAAAAAGGAAATATTTTATTTTAGTGTAACTTAAAAAAAAAAAAATTACATATTAATGATTTTTTTATAATAGGACAAAATTCACTTTACCCTTTATGATTTACGTTTGGAGCACTTTACCCTTTATAGTTTGGTGGAGAACCTCTATGTAATTTTGGATTAAATCACAGTTGTTATAATTTCCATCAAAACTAACGGAAAGTGGAGTATACACATGAGTTTTGAGGGTGGGATTCAATTCTTCTTCTTCTTCTTCTTCTTCTTCTTTCTTTTTCTTTTTTTTTTTTTTTTTTTTTTTTTTTTTTTTAAAATTATGGGTAATGCACTAATAAATCCCAAATCTAAAACTTTTAAATTATTTAGTCCTGCCTTTTATCTTATGGACTAATTAATCCCATTCCAACATTAATGACTTAATTGTACCCATTGTTAGAGTGTGTAGACCCAAATGTTGTGGGTAAATGTGGGATTTGACAATGTTGAAATTACATCTGTGTCCAAAAGCTTACTATAGAGTTTTTTGGTTTCCCTCTAATCCGATCGAAACGGAAGATACAAAGATGGAAAGTTGTGGATTTCCAATGTTAATTTGATGAAGATTGCTCTATTTTTTATTCGCATGGATTTGGTAATGTTACACCCTTAATTTGTGCTGCCAAATATAATGTTTGTTTCCCATAAACCCTAGATATAAGAAAACCCTCTTCTGGCAAAACCTTTTTGTCGGCGTTTAGGATTGGACACCGAACCATTTTGTCATCCTAGTTGAGTTTAATGGCGTGTAAACGGCGAGTTTGCCTTCATCCTTTCGTAGTCGTCGTCAATTGTGGTGGTGGTCCATATGTGATGGTTAATGTTGTTTTTGTGATGGAATCAGTGTGTTTTGTGAATGTTAGATTTTATGTGTGGCTTGCTTTATGATACCCTAATGTTAAATTTGGGGCGTATTGTTGTTGTATGGAAACAGTAATGTGGGTTTTGGATTTTGTGAGGGGTTTGGTAATATAATGCCAATTTCTTTTGTGTGTATGTGTATGTGTGTGTATTTTTTTTATTTATTTTTTTATTTTTTGGTGTGTTGGTGTACCTTTGAGGTTTGGTGCCCTACGTGGTGGTGGTGGGTTTGGTGGTTATGTAATGGAAGTGCTATTTGGTTAGTTGGTTGTGGTATAATGCAGTGACGGTTCCCCTGGTTTTTTATTGTTTCTAGGGTAGTGGTGATGTGGAGTTCAACACTAAATTTTTAGTGTGAATGTTAATGTCACTGTTGTGTTGAGTTTTGTCATATTAGTTTCCATTTATAATGTAAATGGCTTACGTCGACATTGACGGTTGGGGATGTCCTTGATGGAAAACATGTTCAGAATAAGTCGTATCAACATTGACATTTGGGTTATAATGTTAGTATTCAATTTTGCTAGTTTTTGTTGTGGTGTTTTGGAAATGTTAGATTCGATGTGTGTTTAGCTTTATAATATCCTGATGTTAAAATTTGCATCGTAATGTTGTTGTGTGGTAATGGCATTGTGGGTTTCAAATTCTGTGAGGGGTTTGTTAGTTCCCGTTGTTTTGTTGAGTTTTATAATGT
Source organism: Camellia lanceoleosa (assembly GCA_025200525.1). Classification (NCBI taxonomy): domain Eukaryota; kingdom Viridiplantae; phylum Streptophyta; class Magnoliopsida; order Ericales; family Theaceae; genus Camellia; species Camellia lanceoleosa. The sequence goes on along the minus strand of CM045759.1, from coordinate 120,739,080 downwards.
TAATGTCCATTTGTAATTAGTATGACTTACATCAAAATTGATAATTCAGGAAGTCCTTGATTGAAAACTTGTTCAAAACAGATGCTTATGTTATGCGGGTTGGCAAAGTGCAACGTCGATGTCGTTTGGGGACTTTGGTGTGCCGTTGGTATGTGAAAGTGTTGGTGTAAAATAATAGTTTTGATGTTAGAGTGGAATGCCAATGTCGTTCATTGAATTATTTTTTGATGTGAATGTTAATGCCTTTCGTTTGTTGAGTTTGTTTAGGTTAATGTCCATTTATAATATGAATGACTTCTATATTACTGAATGTGTGATGTGGTTGTCATTCACGTTAGTGTATTTTATTTGAAAATTAAAGATGCTACATCAACCTCAACTTTAACATATGGGCAGCAAGCACTAAAACATGTATGGAAAAAGTCGTGAACATCGATGTACAGCCTATGAATTGATATGACAAGAAGCGGTTCTAAATGGTAAAAAAAAATACTTGCTATGGTATTTACTGGTTCAGACGATGGTATTGTGTTTGGTATTATTGTTTTGTAATGTAAATTACTTATGTGGTACGCAATGGGTGATGTTTTTGGCCTCCATGTTGATATATATTTCATGTATTGATACGCCGAGTTTTATTAATGCTACTTGTATAATGCATACATCTAGTTTTATTGATATATCAAGCTTTATATACAATGCAGATACGTTCTTAATGCTACTTGTTTTTTTTTTTGCCTTTTTCACTTACAATGCAGTCGCATATGTTGTAGGTCATTGACAAATATGCTACTATACTCATGGACTTATAGAAGAATGAAGTTGAAGAAACCGAATATGTGGACACATTACATGTTTACAATAGCGTGTGTTCGGTATGTATTTGCTATTTTGACACAAATTCCCAGTTCTGAACATTACATGCATTCGTTAATGTGAAGATTGGGTTTGTGTTGCTGTTAGTGCACTGTCGCAAACGAAGTATCTCAATGTACACACCAAAGCAGCATGAGGGCATAGATTCACGCATTACCTAATCTACCATGCCAACTACTGGATTGTCATGGTGCATGATTCGGAAACTGGCACATGGAAGCATTACAACTCCATGAGGCAGCGACAAAGGGTGCGAGATGAGCACTACAATGAGGCGCTGAAAATAGTAAGTGCGTTAATGTTACCGAACTTGTTTTGAGATTATAATTTTATTTTTTTATTTATTTTTTTAAATAGATAGCTTGGCTATTTCTGGTCACACCCATATGAACATTGTTAATGCTTTTATGATTAAACCGATTAATAAATGTGACAGTGTTCAAACAGAAACAGTGGGTGGTCGACCACTATAACAGCTTAGTGACATCGAGGTTGGCACCCAACAACGTTCCGGCCCAAGATTTTGATGACACGCTTGTGTCGATAGTGGATTGCCCATAGTAGGTCTCAGACTCATAAATGTTGTTGATGTTATTTTTTGGGTTTGGGTTTGTGTTTGTTGAATCATAATGAGAACGATGTGGTTCGACATGTATTTGGTTGCAAGTCTAACTGTGTGATTTATGTCTACTTCATCATCCCCAGTACGTTCACAGAGTCAAAATTGATAACATAATGGACGGTCTAACCCTAATTGTTGTACGCGCAGCGATGGTGAAAACGTTCTTGAACAACCGCAAAAGAGGATTGCGTACGAGAACACTGTGATATGTTTGTTAGCCAATAGTACCGCCACCCAAGAATTTGATAAATTTTTTTTGTTGTTGTTGTAAACTATGTCCTCAGTTTTGATGTGTCTGAACATTATGCATGTATTGATTTGGGATAATATTAGAATATAGCATGGCATGAATAGTGTGTGTAATGCCAAATTTTTTGATGGTTTGATTAGGTGCATGGAGTTTTTGTCATATCGAATATTTACGTTACGTTACGACTAATAAAAATATTACTATTGGTATATGTCCGTGTACAAATCTGTGTGTTTCGAATCAGCAACGGGTGATGATGTTGATGTTGTTGTTGTTGTATGTTAAATGAACATTTTCATTGTTGTGAGTGTACTTGATAGGTTTTTAGTCCTAGGTAAGAGCTATGCAATTGGTAAATTACGTTGTGCGGCACACAAACATTGACATTTTAAATCCGAGAATAAAACATTGTCGATCTCTCTGTTTAGTTATTTCATCATGTTGGAATTGGATTATAGGAATAGCAGGGGAATATTGCCATCAATGGATTTAACCCAAAACGATGTAATAGACAACTCAATTCTAAGATTTTGTCTGATCACTCATTCAATTCAATTCTAACATTGAATGTTGCCATGAATGGATTTGACAAAAATGATGTAATAAACAATTCAATTCCGAGATCAACCGTGTCTCAATCAATTCAATTCTAACATTGAATGTTGCCATGAAAAGATTTGACAAAAATGGTGTAATAAATAGTTCAATTCCTAGATCGACCGGTATCTCAATGTTCGCAACACATACCTGTAGCTGGTTTTTTGCTCTCCTCGAAGGGGTTTAGTCTCCTTGGATGTGATTCCCTACAATTCAAACTTCCGTAGTTCTGAATCCAGTTTCACAAGTGCAATGTGAAATAAAAAAAAAAATGAGAGTATAGATTTGGCAAATCGTAGAAAATCCATTAATTACAAGAAATGCCAAAAATGGACTGCATTGTTAGATTTCAGAAGCGCCACCTAATATTTTTGAAAAAAATTAAGAAACCTGTGACTCGTGCCAAAGGCCCCTTGCCTATCATAACCAAAATGTCTCGGTTCGGATGAAAGGGGAAGGTCATGAAGTGAGCACCCCACTCACTCGATCAAAGATCGACCTCTACTAAATCATGATGTGAATTTTATGGACATTATATGCTCATATTCTAATTATTAATATGCTAACATTACTGGACGTAGCCGTCAATCCGTTTGAGTTGATCACTTTATTTTCGTTCTTATAGCTTTCCATATGTATATTGAAACCTTGTGGTCATTTTTTTGGGGGGGGGTTAAAGCTTAGTCACCCCACCACAAGTTTGATTAACTAGTTGTAAATCTTGCTTTCATACTATTGTTGTTCACCTTGAAGCTAGGTAGTAGCTTTTGTGTCAAAAGTGTTGAGAAACTCTTTCCTCGATCATTTTTGAAACATGGAAATAGATGTCTCATCCTTGTTCCATGATTAAAAGAGGAGTTATCAATAATTTTTGACGAGTTGTATGTTTTTGTGTTTTTGACGAGTTATTACCAAGAAAAAAGAAGGTTTTGGTAAAAATGGGGTGCAAGGTTTAGGTTTTGAAGCTTGAAACTGAATTCTTTTGATGAAGATTCAAAAGATTGCACAGTGTAACGTTTCATCATCAGGTGTTTGGAGTGAAGCGCCCAAGTCTTAAGGGCGATCAAAATGAGGTGTCTACAATACCACCTTAATTTCCATTGAAAAAATATGGTGTAATATAAAGTCCAACATGATGTAATACAAAGTCCAGTGGTCGGACTGTTTTAACACATAAAATAGCATCACCGCATTGGTCTGTCCGTTAGTACACAGTAGCAAAATTACAAACTCCATACCTGGAATAACAAAACATCATGACCGAAACACTACCACTACTAACACCATAACGTCCAAAAAATGACACAACGCATCTCCTCAAACATACACGACAATGACATAATAACATGATAGTCTAACATTGACAACCATGAACCGAAATTGCGGCCCACTCACCAAAAAATGAAACCACAAAGAAACACAATGAATCAACATCATACATCATACAACACATAATACTGACCTTAACAAACAAGTGAGAAACACAGACCCAATAGTATAAACGAAATATTGTCAAAAATACCAATTCCACTTTATGTTGACAACACCACAGCAATGGGGCAAACATCATCACCCCACGAATCGCTTTACTTAATTCCTCCAAAAAAATAAAAACGTAAAAACATGCCTTTCCCATACAAACCCAACATCTGTAAAAAAATCCAAACAAAATCAATTACAAGGGCAAACAAGTAAACTCCAAACCCCCCAAATCAAACAAATATAGCATACCAAAAGTGAAAAGGACCAATTGGTTTAAAAGAAAACTTCTAGAACTAAATGGAACAACATTTCCCCCAATGGGATTTATGAGTAATTTTTCCTTTAATTAATGTGAAATTAAAATTTAAAAACTTTTTTACCCTCAACTTCATCATCTATTTTCAAAACCTAACCAGCCACCCTTTCCTTGTAAACCCTAATTCTATCTAGTCATATTTCTTTCCTCACCCTAACTAGCCACCCTTTTCCCTCCCTCATAAACCATCGTCGTTGTCTTGTCTCCTATCGACGACCATCGTCGTAGCTTTCTCTTTCATCCCCGACCGTCGTCGTCGCCTCCTTTCTAATCCCTGACCATCGTCGTCGCCTTCTCTCCCATCCCCGACCGTCATCATCGCTTTCTCTCTCATCCCCGACCATTATCACCACCCTCTATCCATTCTCTACCATCACTGTTCTCTCCCCTCCCATCCCTAACCATCATCATTTTTTTTCTTGTCTTTGTTTTGTTGATGCTTCATTACTACATGTATACATATACATGTAAACATATATATAATTATGAGAAAAGGATTACCGGGAATTAGGTGGAATTGAAGACTGAAAATTGTCTGGTTTGGGAAGTTTTTGCGGCAGAAATCTATGGATGTTAGGCTCTTCATGGACCCTATTTGCTTGGGAAGGATCTAGTTCAAGTGATTCCATGAGATGTTAAGGTATATATAGAATTTCCATTTTTTTTCAATATATATATATATAGAATTTTCCAGAATTTTTGGGGTTTTGAGTGTGAATTTCCCATAATTTTTCTATATCTATCTATCTATCTATCTGTCTATCTATCTATATCTGTTGGTGTGTATACATAGAGTGTATATATAAATCTATTTGTATATATGATTTAAAATTTGTTTGTATACATGAATTTTGTGTATAAGAAAAGAATGGGAAATAAATTAAGAGAAGTATACAAACGAAGAAGAAAAGTCAAAGGCGTATTATGGTTATTTCAAGCTTGCCCTTAATAGAGTTTGAGTTGCAATTTAGTCGAAAATCATGTGAGAGTTCATTGCCTATTTTTAAACCATAAGAGATAAAGTGCTCCGAGCCTAAACTATAAAGAGTAAAATGAATTTTGCCCTTTGTAATAATACAAAGCAATTTTATAAATTTTTCTATATTAGAAATTACTTTTTGAACTTTCCATTGAGCTGTTATTTTTTTAAAAATAAAATAAAAAGAAAAAGAAAAAATGATAAAATAAAATGAAAAAACTTTTTTTTTTTATTTTATCTCAATTGCTTATTGAATTTGACTCATGTGAAGCATTGATCGAGAGATGGCACTAGAATTGTAATATTTTTAAGTTGCACCCAAGAATCAAAAAACAAAGGGTAAATTCTCACTTAAGGCTTTAATTTATATAATAGTTAAGTATTTTTTATCAGTAATTTGTTATTTGTATGAATAAAAAAATTATGTTATCATTTCTTTCATACTAAGATGTATATTTATTTCAATGTCTACCCACTATTAGCATTAGTTTTTGTAGTTTTAACTATACTATAAAGCAATTTTGTATCAAAAGTGTATGACTAATTATATTTTCTAATTTACCCAAAAATAAAAGAAAATAAAAATATTTTACAGGTTAAAATTTTACATGCAAAATATTTTACTTTGAAAGAAACAAAGTCTTAGAGCATTTATTTATTTATTTTGTGTGTATAAAATAGACAACAAGTGTATTTTTGAAAATAGACCATCGATTTTTTTGGTGACAAACGCGTAAATTAAATAGGATATAATTATCGGATGAATTAATTTTTTTTAGGTGATATATATGAAAGACCTTACAAAATTAATGGTTCAAATTATTAAAATAATACCGTAATAAATCCCATGAACCCAAACAACACCCCCAAGAACCTCCTTTTATTGTAATTTTTTAAACTCAACATAATGGACCACCTTACTGTAGACACCCCATTTTTAACCGCCCTTAAGACTTGGGCACCTCAGGTTGATCACTCGATGATGAAAAGTTACGTTGTACAATTGTTCAAGTTCTTCAACAAAAGGGTTCGGTTTTTGAGCTTCTAATCCCAACCTTGCACCCCATTTTGACCAAAATCATTTTAGACCTTAATAAGCTCTTTTTCAAAATATTTTTCCAAATGTTTCTACGATGTTTTGAGGTTCGCATTTCGTTTAAAATATTACATTTTTCGGTAAACTGAGTAAGAACAAAGTGGAAATAAGTGGAAGGGAGGTGAACTCTTTAAAAAATCTTTAAAAATATCTTATTTATAGGTTTGGAGTTGAAGGAAATATGAGGGGTTAGAAGAAAACTAGTTGGGGGAAAGGTTGGGCATCAAGCCGTTAAGAAAGAAATGAGCAGCTTTCACTAAATTAGGCATATCTCTTTATACACTTAGAATTTAGATGTGAGGCCACCACCATTGCAGGAAAGTAGACTTATGGGCTTCAATTTGGACTCAAGAATCACCTAAAACCGAGTCCATATAAGGGAGAAATGCTCGTTTGAAGTTGGGCTTGAAAACAGATTTTTGTTCACAAGTAGCAGGCCAACCACTTAAGGTGGCCGACCGACCAATTAATGAGAAATTTGTCCATTTCAAGTGGCCAGGCGGCCATGTGTCCCCGTAGGCCATTTTTTCTCGACTAGCAGATATTTGTTACCAGCTGTCCCCACTTGTGCATACTGCTTGCAGTTGGCTCAATCTGAATATTTCCGAGATAGCAACCAGTTCTTCTATATATACTTGACCACCCCTCTTGAAATTAGGTTAGAAAAAATTCCAAAAGCTTAAAAACTTGAAAATTTCTCTCTCTCTTTCTCTTTCTTGTTGGATTTATTTTCTAGTGTGGCTCAATAGCCTACATATTTTTTACATGTTTTATTTTATTTGGACTCCACAATTAGATAAAGCCAATATTTGAGATAAAGTTCAGTAATTAAAATTTTAATATAATTACTCTTCTAAGATAAGAAGGAAACCTTAATGGACAAGAATTTTTCTAATAGAGTTTATCTTGCCTTTTTCTCTCCTCTATATAAGAATGGGTGACTCCCTTTTTATATCATAAGTATTTTTCCATTACTTTAGGGTGTGTTTGATTAGACGGACTGGATAAGGGGGGATTAAAATCCATCGGACTTGAGTCTTGGGACTGTGAATCTCCCGGGCTATTTGGTCGGATTGGATATGTATCCCGTGTTTGTTTTTTCATGGGATTAGATGTCTGGAAAGGACTATTTTTAGTGAATCCAACGTTTGGTTGGACGGACTGGATAGGATAAATGAACAAAAGACTATTTTGCCCTTTTTCAATTGTTTACTAAGGAATAGCAATATTAAACATATCTTTAATATTTTAATTATTTTTAATTAAATAAATTTGTTTTTTTAAAATAAATAAATAAATAAATAAAATATGAATAAAATTTGTTTTAAATAATTACTGTATAACAAATCATTATTTTTTTTACATACAAAACGTTACTGTGTTTGTTTTTTTACATACAAAAAATATCATTAATTTAATAATATAAATTAAATTTATTTTTTTTACATAAATTTAATTTATTCACAATTAAATAAATAAATAACCACTAAATTTGATTTAATAAAATACGTATAACTTTGTATAAAAATTTATATTATTTTTTAATTAAAATTTTAAATAAATTTTAAATAAAACACCTATTACAATTTAAATAATGAAATTAAATAAATTATAAACAAAATTTTAAAATAAAACATCAATAAAATATCTATAAAAATTATTTTAAAAAATTAAATAAATAAAACATTAATAAAAAGTGAAATAAAATTATTTTATTTTTAAATTGAGACATTTAAATTTTATAGAATTTTATTAAATATAATACATAATTAAATAGTAGAGGGTCAAAATTGTCATTTTCGCATCTAATCCCAATAGTGATTAGTCCCCCCAAAACAATCCCACACCCCCCCTAGGACAGGATAGTCCCCCATATGGGGGACATGGAGTCCGGCGGACTAAAAAAAAATCAAACAACGAATGAGGAGGGAGGCCGGACATGGAGTCCAAATAGTGGATAGTCCCCCCCCCCCTTTATCCCCCAAAAGGGTGTGTTTGTTTTGAAGGATTAGGGGTTGGGATTAGACTATTAGTCCCACCGGACTAATAGTCCATTGTTTGTTTCATTTTTTTTGCTCCGAACTAATAGTCTCACCAGATTATTAGTCCCGCAAATATGGGACTATCCTATCCCATAGGGGAGGATGGGATAGAAACTATGGGATTGGTATCCCATGGGATTATTTTGTGAAATATCCATTTTACCCTCCATGCTATTACTTAGCAAACAATTAGAAAATGATAAAATAATCTTTTGAACATTTATAAATTATTTTTTTAGTGTTGTTAATTTAAAATTATATATTAAATAAAAAATTTTAATTATAAATTATAAATTAAATTTAATTAAAAATAATAAATTATAAATTATGGCCTTATAAATTAATTTTTTTTAGTGTTGTTAAAAAATTAAATTTACATATTAAATTAAATTATTTTTTTAGTGTTGTTAATTTAAAATTATATATTAAATAAAAAATATAAATTATAAATTAAATTTATTTAAAAATAATAAATTATAAATTATGGCCTTATAAATTAAATTTTTTTAGTGTTGTTAAAAATTTAATTTATATATTAAATAAAATTATTTTTTATTGTTGTTAATTTAAAATTATATATTAAATAAAAAATAAAAAATTATAAATTATAAATTTAATTTAATTGAAAATAATAAATTAAAATAATTAAAATATTGTGCAAAAAATAAAATAAAACAATTTTTTATTTAATCTTGTTAAAAATAATTAAAATCTTAAAGTTATGTTTAATATTGCTATTATTTAGTAAATAATTGAAAAGGATAAAATAGTCATTTGAGCATTTATCCTTCTCCATAATATCCCAAACAAACATTGGATAACTAAAAATAGTCCAATCCAGACATCTAATCCCATGATTAAACAAACATAGGATACAAATTTAGTCTAACCGAATAGTCCCGGGACAATGTATTCAAAGACTAATTGTCCGATGGATTACAATCCTCCCTTATCCAGTCCGTCCAAACAAACGCACCCTAAGTTCTATAGTCATCCTAATTAAAAGAGATAGAGAAAATAAGGTGAGCCAAGATCCTATTAGGAGTATTTTCTCAACTATTAGGGGTATTTTCTCAACTTCTTTAATTCAATGGCTGACAAATGTATGTTCGTTTTATTCTTGAGTTGTATTGAATTCAAGATCCTATAAAGTTCAAGTCCGCATTATTATTATAGTTACATATACATTAATTACTTACATGTGGTATTAGAGCTTGGTTTTGTGAATCAATACACCTTGGAATAATAATATATTTATGAATATTATTATTATTATTATTATTATTATTCATAAAATCACTACAAGAATTCACATTTTTGGCGACCAATTTTAGCGACTAAAATTAATTTAGTCGCCAAAACTCACACTTTTAGCGACTAAACTTCATATTGGTCGCGAATCGTTCAAAAATTAGCTACTAAATCTGTTTAGTCACTGTAAAGTGCTTATTGGCGACTAAAAAATATATTTGTCGCTAAAAACCTACATAATAGGCGACTAATAAATATTTTAGTCGCTGTTAGTGTCTTATATTGGCTACTAAATCTGTTTAGTCACTGTAAATTACCTATTAGCGACTAAAAATTAATTTTGTCGCTAAAAATTTATCTAATAGGCGACTAATAAATATTTTAGTCGCTGTTAGTTTCTTATATTGGCTACTAAATCTGTTTAGTCACTGTAAATTACCTATTAGCGACTAAAAAATATATTTGTCGCTAAAAATTTAGGTATTAGGCGACTAAATTTATTTTTAGTCGGTGTTAGTTATATATTTGGCTACGAAAATGTTGTTTAGTCGTCCTATTTGCCGCCCAAAATTTTGGTGGGAACATTAAAATCTACCGCGTATTACCAAAGGAAAAACGCCTCTTCCTCTCACTCTCGTCCACAGCCCAGAAGTTCATCTCCTCTCAGCGACAGCCCATCCATCATCTCCTCTAATCCGCAGCCCATCGATCGTTCAATCTCATTGAGTAACCATCCGGCACTGTTGCGCAGAGCCCCCGAACCAGCAGAGGTACACCGTTTGACACCCATTCGTTTTGATTCAGGTTTCTTTCTCTCTCTCTCTCTCTTCGTCTCTCTTCCTTCTTCTATTTCCCTGTTTCAGTTTGATTATGAGTTTCATTTATGGGAAACGAGTTAAATGGTTTAGGATTTGCCTATGATTATTTGGGGTTTTTTTTTTTTTTTTTAATTTGATGCAGAGGCTTTCAATATTTGACCCGTAGGTAAATCGACTTTCATTTTTGTTCTACATTTAGGGTTTTTTTTTTTGGGGACGGACCACAGTGTTGCTCTGTAGAATTCACCATTTCAGTTTCAGAACAGGGTGAATGCAATTGGGTTGATTTTGAAGACCTGTTCATTATTAGATTAGTGAATCACATTTGGTTGATGTTTGAAGACCTGTTCTACATTTACTGAAGACCTGTTCATTATTCAAAAAAATGTTAAAATCTCTAAAATTAGATTAGTGCAGTTTATGTTAAATTGAAAATTGATAATGATAAAGTAAATTAATATCATTTTCTCAGGTTTTAAATAATTTTGTTTATATAAATTTATTTAAATTATTTCAACTTAATAAACTACAGACAATATCAAACTATGTAATACAAACTCCTATAACAATAGTAAATGTAAAATAAAAAAGTCAAATTAAAACGGTAGTTCTTATACTTTGGTCCTTATACCATTTTAGTTATTATAATTTCAATTTGCTCGATTTTAATCCTTAATTTATGGTTTTTTAATATTTGCTATCCTTTGCTTGAGCTCCTAAACAGTTCCTTATCGTATTGTGTGCATATGTATATAGTTCGTAATTGGTTTCTTCATCATCTCGAATTATACAAATGTAATTTGAGTGAAATTGTTCAACTTATCATATAAGAAATTAACTTAGGGCTAATTGGAGTAAAATGGTATATGATGCATTAAGGGCATTTTGTTAATTTGTGCCTGGGAGAAAATTTGGTAATTTAGGTCTTCATGGTATCTTACTACTTTGTGCCGTAAGTGCATTTTGATCAATTATGCCTTCGGGACATAATTGTCATTTGACCATTAAAGGTGTTTCGGTAATTTGGGTCCTTTAGAATATATTACTTGTCAACCCCAGATTTTATAAGATCCGAATCATGAGAAATAATAATAAATAATAATGGAAAATACAATAATAACATAATCAAAACGATTCTGTGATATGCATATATCAATATCATTCAATACATGAGATTATCCAATTATATAATCATATATTCAACATCTACATGGAATGAATAAATAGTATGTAGTTTAAAAGAAACAATGTCATATGTAAATAAAATGCCCTTAAATCTGTATTATATACTTATTCGTCTAACACACACACACACACATATATATATATATATATATGAAAGTCATCTGTCTTCATTAAGAAGTCAAAATATGACGATCATATCATTCCGTTGTTGAGAATTTTTTTTATTTGTTGTCCATTCCTACGTTAAAGTTTGCTTCACTTGTAGGCTTCACAAGATGGACAAGAGTTGGATGATGATAAAAGATAGGTTGAAAAGTAAAGAGTACCAACAAGGTGTTAAGTCATTTATTGACTTTGCTATGAAGGATTTAGGCCCACACGATGAAATACGTTGTCCGTGTGTTGATTGCTTGAATGGCACAAAACATAGTCCACAAGTTGTACGACTGCACTTAATTCGAAGAGGAATCGTGTGTTCTTATAGAACTTGGGTGCACCACGGGGAACATGTTCCATTTGTGTCATGATCATCCTAGTGCGTCACCATTGATGGTGAACGATATGGACCTGCAATGTCTGACATTGATGATAATTTGGGCGAGTTGCCTACTATGTTGGAAGAGATTTACATGAGTGGCCTCATGGATGATCATATAGACGAATCACCTAATAGCTTGGAGAGAGAAAATTTGGTGAATTTCATTAGGTTGTTTCACGATGCTCGACAAAAAGTCTACCCGGAGTGTGAAAAGTTTTCCGTTTTGCCTTTCGTTATTAAGATGCTTCATATTAAGGTGTACAATAAATGGAGTAACAAATCTTTCGATATGGTTATGCAAGTTTTCAAAGACATTCTCCCAAAGTGTGACGAAACAGTTCCGTGGACCCTTTATGAAGCAAAAAAGTTCTTACGTCAATTGGGTTTGGGATATGAGACCATTCATGCATGCAAGAATGATTGTATTTTGTTTTGGAAGGATAATGCGAAACAGGAGAATTGCCCTACGTGTAAGGAGTCTAGATACAAGTTCAACAATCAGAGTGGTAAAAAGATTCCTCAAAAAATTTTGAGGTACTTTCCTTTGACACCGAGGTTGAAGCGTTTATACATGTCGAAAAAAACCGCCGCTGATATGAGATGGCACAAGGAGAAGCATGTGGATGATGGAGTGTTAAGGCATCCAGCTGATGGTCAAGCATGGAAGGACTTTGATATGCAGCATCCTAAGTTTGCTGTGGAACCCCGACATGTAAGGTTAGGGCTTGCCACGGATGGTTTCAACCCGTTTGGAAATATGAGCACATCGTACAGCATGTGGCCCGTATTGTTAATGCCTTACAATCTTCCCCCGTGGAAGTGTATGAAAGAACCATATCTGATGATGTCAATGCTTATTCCCGGTCCATCCTCTCCTGGAAGAGACATCGATATTTACTTGCAACCATTAGTGGAGGAGTTAAAGAATTTGTGGGAGCATGGTGTGCAAACATATGATGCTACAATCGGTGAAATATGTCCAAAACTTAGTCGAAAAAGGGCGTTTTGGGGGCGAAAATTCAAAACAGGCCCCGAACCTCTGTGTGGCCGATACGGGCAGCTTTCCCATGCCAAATATGACTTGTTACATTTGACGGAATGTTATTCGGACCTATAGGTTGGGATTTAGACATGAATATGTCCAAAACTTAGTCGAAAAAGGGCGTTTTGGGGGCAAAAATTCAATACAGCCCCCGAACCTCCGTGTGGCCGATACGGGCAGCTTTCCCATGCCAAATATGACTTCTTACATTTGACAGAATGTTATTCGGACCTATAGGTTGGGATTTAGAGACGAATACGTCGAAAACATAGCCGAAAAAGGCCGTCTCGGGGGCGAAAATTCAAAACAGCCCCCGAACCTCTGTGTGGCCGATACGGGCAGCTTTCCCATGCCAAATATGACTTGTTACATTTGACGGAATGTTATTCGGACCCATAGGTTGGGATTTAGACACGAATATGTCCAAAACTTAGTCGAAAAAGGACGTTTTGGGGGCGAAAATTCAAAACAGGCCCCGAACCTCTGTGTGGCCGATACGGGCAGCTTTCCCATGCCAAATATGATTTGTTACATTTGACGGAATGTTATTCGGACCTATAGGTTGGGATTTAGACACGAATATGTCCAAAACTTAGTCGAAAAAGGGCGTTTTGGGGGCGAAAATTCAAAACAAGCCCCGAACCTCCGTGTGGCCGATATGGGCAGCTTTCCCATGCCAAATATGACTTGTTACATTTGACGGAATGTTGTTCGGACCTATAGGTTGGGATTTAGACACGAATACGTCGAAAACTTAGTTGAAAAAGGGCGTTTCGGGAGTGAAAATTGAAAACAGCCCCCGAACCTCCATGTGCCTGATACGGGCAGCCTTCCCATGGCGAATATGACTTCTCACAACTGACGAAATGTTATTCGGACCTATAGGTTGGGATTTAGACACGAATACGTCGAAAACTTAGTCGAAAAAGGGCGTTTCGGGGTTGAAAATTCAACACAGCCCCCGAACCCCCGTTTGGCCGACACGGGCAGCTTCCCCATGCCAAATATGACTTGTCACAACTGATGGAATGTTATTCGGACCTATAGGTTGGGATTTAGACACGAATACGTCGAAAACTTAGTTGGAAAAGGGCGTTTTGGGGGCGAAAATTCAAAAGCGACCCGAACCTCTGTGTAGGCGAGCCGTCTTCCCATGCCAAATATGACTTGTTACATTTGATGGAATGTTATTCGGACCTATAGGTTGGGATTTAGACACGAATATGTCCAAAACTTAGTCGAAAAAGGGCGTTTTGGGGGCGAAAATTCAAAACAGCCCCCGAACCTCTATGTGGCCGATACGGGCAGCTTTCCCATGCCAAATATGACTTGTTACATTTGACGGAATGTTATTCGGACCTATAGGTTGGGATTTAGACACGAATATGTCCAAAACTTAGTTGAAAAAGGGCGTTTTGCGGGCGAAAATTCAAAACAGGCCCCGAACCTCCGTGTGGCCGATATGGGCAGCTTTCCCATGCCAAATATGACTTGTTACATTTGACGGAATGTTGTTCGGACCTATAGGTTGGGATTTAGACACGAATACGTCGAAAACTTAGTTGAAAAAGGGCGTTTCGGGGGTGAAAATTGAAAACAGCCCCCGAACCTCCATGTGCCTGATACGGGCAGCCTTCCCATGGCGAATATGACTTCTCACAACTGACGAAATGTTATTCGGACCTATAGGTTGGGATTTAGACACGAATACGTCGAAAACTTAGTCGAAAAAGGGCGTTTCGGGGTTGAAAATTCAACACAGCCCCCGAACCCTCGTTTGGCCGACACGGGCAGCTTCTCCATGCCAAATATGACTTGTCACAACTGATGGAATGTTATTCGGACCTATAGGTTGGGATTTAGACACGAATATGTCCAAAACTTAGTCTAAAAAGGGCGTTTTGGAGGCGAAAATTCAATACAGCCCCCGAACCTCCGTGTGGTCGATACGGGCAGCTTTCCCATGCCAAATATGACTTCTTACATTTGATGGAATGTTATTCGGACCTATAGGTTGGGATTTAGAGACGAATACGTCGAAAACATAGCCGAAAAAGGCCGTTTCGGGGGCAAAAATTCAAAACAGCCCCCGCACCTCTGTTTGGCCGAGACGGGCAGCTTCCCCATGCCAAGTATGACTTGTCAAAACTGACGGAATGTTTTCAACTTGCTAATTTTGTCAATGTACACACGTGTGTTATTGTTATTTTTCACCTGATCTAATAACCTCTCCGAAATGGCACTGACATACATTAATCAGCACCAATGGTTTTATATCGAATCTAATGATTCAAGTGCCTTTTGCAAACAAATAATGATGAAGTTGGTAAGAAGAATACTTTCTATTCACGTTGGGCGTTGATATTGGTTTAGGCACAAAATTTGTATACATGTTGCATACAAAGATTGTTACATTAGATGTATGTTACTAATGAAAAATTTAGTAATGATTGTTTTGCATTTAACAATGTTCCTTGTAAAAAAGACTTTAGAAAGACTGTACAATGACTGATAATTGATTCATCATGGAAGGTTGCTTCTCACTTATTTTTATTTGTCAATTGTTCCCAAATTCATACATGAAGTTAGGTATTTTTTGTTCCAATTCTAACTTTTTTTTTTGTTTTTTGTAGATGACTTCGTTGCGTGGACTTGCAAAGATATTTTGGTGTATGGAGAAGAAATTGTACTTTTTTATAGAAGTAATATAATACTTTTGTCGTCTCCAGCTTTTGTGCAGTTAACTAATGCTGATACAGAAAACCATTGCCATGGTAGATAGATCACCTTTTGACGCCGTCCAGTAAATTGATTTTTTGTTGTGGAACATAGATGTATTTTTGGCTTATTTGTACATGCATCACCTTTTGTTGTGGTACAGATTACGATGGTAATCTGTACCATGCCAAATGGTCATTTCACATGGTTTGGTAAATGTAATTTTTGTATATGGAGGGCTTTACTTTTTGTATGATTGTATATGTTGTATGGAATTATTATTTTAATTTGGACAATAGTTCGTTTGTATGTACCTGGATAGTTATAGTAATTTATTTTTTGTATACGGATGCAGATTGTGGAATGATTGATAATTTATGTATCATTTTATTTATGTACGTATTACAGGTTGAATGGAATACAAACAGGT
Source organism: Camellia lanceoleosa (assembly GCA_025200525.1). Lineage (NCBI taxonomy): Eukaryota > Viridiplantae > Streptophyta > Magnoliopsida > Ericales > Theaceae > Camellia > Camellia lanceoleosa. The sequence goes on along the minus strand of CM045759.1, from coordinate 120,722,838 downwards.
TATGGACACATTATAATATTAGTAATAAAACATAATATTATGTTTTTGCCGACTAAATGTTTTGTAGCCAATGAAAAGGGAAAGAAAAAAAAAAAAAAAACATTTGGCTACTAAAAGTTTTGTAGCTAAAAGAAAATCAACCATTTGGCTACTAAATTTTTTGTAGCAAAACAAAAACAATCAATTAGCTACTAAATGTTTTGTAGCCAAAAGAAAATTAAACTTTTGGCTACTAAAAGTTTTGTAGGGAAAAGAAAAGTGCTTATTTGGCGACTAAAATATTTTGTAGCTAAAAACTAAAGTTTCAGAATAAATATGACTTTTGGCGACTAAAAATTTAGTAGCAAAAAGTGTTAACGTTTAGGCGACTAAACTTATAGTAGCCAAAAAGAAGAGTATTTGGCGACTAAAATTTTAGTAGCCAAAAAATATTGACTTTGGCCGACTAAAATGTTAGTAGCCAAAACACTAAAATTTACTTTTGGCGACTAACAAAATTTAGTAGCTAAAAAATTTTCTGCCACGAAATAATTGGCTTTTGGCGACCAAAATATTCGTCGGGAAAAGTGTATTTATTAATTAATTTCTAAACCTATTGGCGACTAAAGTAGGATTCATCGGCAATTATATTTCGCGACTATTCTTCGGCTACTAATTTCCCGACCAAAATTTTTAGTCGCTAAAGACTATTGGCGACTAAAATATGACTTTTGGCGACTAAAAATTTAGTCGCCAAATGTGAAAATTTTTGTAGTGAATGTACTTTTGTTTTTTATTATCAACATCGTTTTTTAAATGATCTTTTCATGCCATTCACTACCGAGGGTGCAAGGACGTGGCTTGTACTACTGATCACCTATTAGGTGTAGCCATTGATGCTGCTCATAAAGCCGATGCCACCACCGAGTTCAAAGATTGCATGATAAATGTGTAATATGCATGTTTTGATTTATTATTAATTTTAGCAATAATAATTTTTATGATCTTCATAATATGATATTGAATTGAGTGTATTACTTGCCGTTATGATAAAGTGCATAAAGTAAAAGCAATTTTAGAATTTTATTGAATCGTTTGGTCTATTAAATAAATATATTTATTTGATTGTATCACGTTAGAGAATTATGTTTTTGCCTTGTCTAATTATGTACACTTATTGTCTATTATTGTTAATATTTATATATTTTCATGATTTAAAATTGATATCATGATATAATTTTATGACATTAAATATTAAATATTGAAGTGGTTAATTCATATTAGGTGTAATTCATATGAGATATTCTTGATTGTCATATTGCATAATTTGATTTATATATATATTCATGTTCATCTAGAGTTATTATTATTATCATATTGGTAATTGTAATTACATAAAAGAAATTCTAGAAATTATAAAAAATAGTGATTGAATTAATGATAATTAAATAACTCAAATTAATGAATAGAGAATATTGTTGGTTAATTCCATATTCATAAGGTTTACTAATTTAGTAGTTGCCAAAGTGGTCTAGATGTGTAAAATTTATGAATATAGAATTACATAAAAGAATTGTTAAAAGGGTAACATTAAGGTCGATAATATTCTTAAATTGCAGTTATAATTAGGAGATTGAGACTAGCCCAAAGGAGAGTCACTTTCAAATAATTATGAATTGGGTAGGGTAATATAATTTATGTAATTTGACAGATTAGAATTCAATACCCAAAGGTAGCATGACTAACTGAAAAGTTGTATGAATTATTTTAGACCTACATAAGTGATTCTTGACTAGTGGACAATAGATATACCTAAGTTTTGCCTAAAGGAAAGACTTATGTGATATCAATAGTTCATCATTATAATTCTCAAAACTTTAATATGTATATTGTTCTATCTTATTTCAGTGATAGTTCCTACCTCATTGTACTCTCTTGCATCGGGCGTCCCTCTACTTACTGGCTCAAATTTTTCAAAATGGTATGAACATGTTCAGTTTGCACTAGGTGTGTTGGACCTCGATATGGCATTGCTTGAAGATAAACCTGTAACATTAATGAATATAGTACTGCAGAACAAGTTGCCCTTTTTGAATCTTGGAAAAGGTCCAATAGACTTAGTTTGATGTTCATGAAGATGACCATTGCAAATAACATCAAGACCTCATTACCTCAAACTGTTAATGCATTGGAATACTTAAAGGCTGTTGAAGATCAATTTAGATCTGCTGACAAGTCATTTGCTGGCACTATTATGGCTAAATTGACAACAACAAATATGATGGCAACCGAGGAGTTCAAGATCACATCCTCAATATGGCTGACAAAGCTGCAAAGCTTAAAACGTTAAGGATGCAAGTTGATGAAACTTTCCTCGTGCATTTTATTCTCAACTCACTTCCATCACAGTTCGAGGCATTCAAAATTCACTATAACACCAATAAGATAAGTGGAATTTGAATGAGCTAACTAATATGTGTGTTCAGGAGGAAGTGAGGTTGAGAGAGGAAGAACGTCAAACTCCATTGGTTATAACTCATAGAGCTCTAAAGAAAAAGAAGGATAAGTTTGTAAAATCAAAGAAAAATCCACCCAAGAAAAAGAATGAACCTGGGGAAGAAAATCACGCTCATAATGGTTTCATTGTCAAGTGCTACTTTTGTGGCAAGAAGGGACATGTGAAGAAAGACTGCAGTAAGCAAAAGGCTTGGTTCGAAAAGAAATGTAAGAAATTTTCTTTTGTTTATTATGAATCAAATCTTGCTGAAGTACCTTCTAATACTTGGTGGATTGACTCCAGGGCCACGATCCACATTACAAATGACATGTAGGGATACCTCTTAACCAGGAAATCGAAGGAAAGTGAAAGATTTGTCTATATGGGAAACCGTCTCAAAGTTGAAGTCATAACTGTAGGAATCTACCGACTGATCTTAAAGATGGGTCATCAGATGGATTTAGAAGACACTTTTTATGTTCCTTCGATTTCTAGGAATTTAGTTATCCAAATTAGATTGTGTTGGATATTCAGTTTTATTTAGTTGTGGAAAACTCAATTTAATGTTTAATTCAATAATGATTGGTTATGGTACTTTATGTGATGGTTTATATAAAATTACCTTAAATCATGAATTTACACAATCATTAGTAACTCTGCATTCGAATATTGGTTTAAAACGTGGTATAATTAATAAAAAATTCTCAATCATGTGGCATAGACGGTTGGGGTATATCTCTAGAAATAGAATTGAAAAATTGGTGAAGAATGAGATTTTGGAAAACCTAGACTTCACTAATTTTGAGATATGTGTGGATTGCATTAAAGGAAAGCAAACCAAACACACCAAGAAAGGTGCCATGAGAAGTAATGAGCTTCTTAAGATAATTTATACAGATATTTGCGAGCCACTCAATATCCCATTTCTTAGTAGTGAAAAATATTTTATCACATCTATAGATGACTTCTCATGTTATGGATATGTGTATCTAATTCATGAAAAGTTTTAGGTTGTTAACGTCCTTGAGGTGTACATAACTGAAGTCGAGAGACAATTAGATAAAAATGTTAAAATAGTGAGATTAGATAGGGGTGGTGAGTATTATGGTAAATATGATGAGTTAGGCCAAAATCTTAGCCCATTTGCCAAATTCTTAGAAAAAGAAAGGCATTCGTGCTTAACATACAATGCCTAGTACGCCACAGCAAAAATGGAGTTATTGAAAGGCGTAATCGTACATTTATAGATTTGGTTAGGAGTATGTTAAGTTACTCAATTGTACCCATTTCACTTTGGGGTGAAGCTTTAAAGACTGCAATGTATATCTTAAATAGGGTTCCTAGTAAGGCGGTCCCAACAACTCCTTTTGAGTTGTGGACTGGTAGGAAATCTAGTTTGAGACATTTATATATTTGGGGTTGTCCAGCAAAAGCAAAAATCTTCAACCCATAAGAGAAAAAGTTGGACTCAAGAACAATATCTGGATATTTCATTGGTTATCCAGACAAGTTTAAAGGGTACAAATTTTATTGTCTTAATCACAGTACGAGGATAGTGGAGACTAGTAATGCTAGATTCCTAGAGAATGGTGAAATTAGTGGGATCGAGAAAACAAGAGTGGTGAATTTCGAGGAAATTAGGGTGGATGTGCCAACATTTGACCCTTATTGAAAAATTATTGTTCCTCAGACTATTCCACAGGCTAAGGGAAATGAACAACATAATGAAAATCCTTCACCACTTCATGAAGATACCACCATTGAAAATATTGTAGAACCACCATAACCGATAGTTTTGAGAAGATCTCAGAGGGAAAGAAAGCCTGCTATTCTAGATGATTATATTGTGTATCTACAGGAATCTGATTTTGATATTGGGATTAACAAAGATCCAGTCTCATTTTCATGAGCCATGAATAGTGATGATTCTACTAAATGGGTCAATGCTATAAATGAAGAGTTAAAATCCATGGAACAGAATAGTGTTTGGGATCTTGTTGAATTACCTAATAATCGTAAAAAGGTCGGGTGTAAATGGGTCTTCAAGACCAAGCGCGACACAAAAGGCAATATTGAACGATTTAAAGTCAGACTTGTTACCAAGGGTTTTACTAAAAAAGAAAGCATAGACTATACAGAGACTTTCTCTTCAGTATCTAAGAAAGACTCGCTTAGAATCATCCTAGCATTGGTAGCACATTATGACTTAGAGTTGCATCAAATGGATGTGAAAACTACTTTTCTAAATGGGAATTTGGATGAAGAAATTTATATGGAGTAGCCAGAAGGATTTGCAAAGAAAAGTAAAGAACATTTAGCTTGCAAATTAAAGAAATCCAGATATGGCCTTAAGCAAGCTTTCAAGCAATGGTATTTAAGGTTTAATGATACCATTATGTAGCTCGACTTTTTTTGCGTCCCCTTTCGGAAGTTTAAATATAAGCCCTATAGTTCGGACTCTTGCGGTTCTGAATCTAATCTCACAAGTGCAATGTGAAATAAATAAACACCAAAGAGTCCAAATCCGACAAATCTTTTGGAAAATCGATTTTGAATCAAATTGCAAAAAATGGACTGCTTTACCAGATACAGAGTTGCCACCTAAATATTTTATTTTGGAAAAATTTAGGAAACCCATGACTCGTGCCAAAGGTCACGTGTCCGTCATCACCAAGATTGTCTCGACTTTGGAACTTAGGTACGAGAGGGGAAGGTCATGAGTACATTTGAGCACTCCCACTCGCCCGATCAAAGATCGGCCTCTACTAATCATGATATGAATCTTATGTACATTATATGCTCTTATTCTAGTTTATTAGGCTAGCATTACTATGCGATGCACACACACAAGTACAGTCTAACTTGCAAGAATTGGAACATTTGATTTCATGTTTGGGTTTTGAAAATTGTTTCGAATATGTACCACTTGAAAAAGTGATCGCATATAAACATTGCTCAAATTATTCCAATTCAAGCAATAAGCTTTCATCCACATGCATTCAAGCAGTTTAACATTTAAGCAATTAGCCTCATGGTAAGCATGTGAAACATGGAAACAATCACACACATGTAATTATGCTAAAGCGAGTAAAGGCTCACCTAGTACTCCAAGCCAAAAAAGAAATGAGTTAGAAAAAGGCATGATTCCTAACTTATGCAATATGACTAATGCAACACATGTTATATGCAATTTAATAGGCTCGGCTACTAATATGACATATGATTTAATGAAATAACATGCGGTCTAAGCACGTATTCAAAGAAGTATAAGCAATAACATGCGGTCTAAGCACGTATTCAAAGAAGTATAAGCAATAACAATGCAATTAGAATGATGAACCGAACCTCGGTGCATGCAATATGAATGGATGCAAACATGGAGAATGCTAATTGAAACATGATGTCCCTAAACTAACCATCATAAGCTAGTAAATAAAAGGGAGAAAGATATGGGGTTGGAAGACATACACATTATGACATCATTGCGTCCTCACGAAGGAGAGTCCGAATAAACTAAGCTAGCTAGCTAACTAATTAGAGCTAAGCTAATTATTACAAAACAAATGAATTAAACTAGCTAAGCTACTTAACTAATTATTACAACAACAAATGAACTAATTAATTAACTAATCTAGCTAATTAAGATAATTACATCATAACTAGTTAACTACTTAACTAATTAAATAATTACAGCACAAATGCAATTAAAATAACTAATTAAACTAAACAACTAGCTACTCTACCTTGGGAAATGAGGGATGTTCATCTGCATGCTCGATTTCCACTCGAAAAGCCACTGTTTTGCTTCTGAATGCCTTTGTTTGCACAGTTAAACACCAACACTGCTTCCCATTTTACTCTGCCTTACAAACTTACTGCTAAATTTTGCACCAGTGAGGATTGCTGGCCACTAGCTGGCCATGGATGGTGGTCTGCCAACCATGGAAAGTGGCTTGCCAGCCACAGATGCACAAGTTCATTTTGCTGTAACAAAGGACAAACAGAGCACATATAGGGTATTTCTAGGGTTTGTTTGCACAACTCACCTCTTCTTTTCATGGACAAATCTAAGGAGAAGTGAACTTAAGCAACAAACCACCAACTCAAGCAATTTCATTGCATGATGGCTTGTGACTCAAGATGTGCAATTTCAATAAATGCAAAACAAGACACAAACCTCTTCTCTTTCCTGAATGATCAAGGGAAAAAGTTGACCTTGGAGACTTAAATCATTTCATCACTAACAAGTATGAAATGGTTTAAGCTTCTGTGTGTTCAATTAATGTCCGATTGAACACAACCAAATTATTATCTTTCTCACTTTTAAATTCAAGTTTTAGTTACTCATTTTAATTTACCAACCATTCCTTAATCCAATTAAGTCCAATGGTGAATTAAAGTCCTCTAATGGAAAGAGGGATCAAAACACAAGTTGCTTTGGGTATGAAAGAAGCATCATACCGTTGGTAATGAACCCTCTAAGGGATTAAACCATTAAGTATGAAACCTCAATTTCATACTTAGGCAAGCAAGTGACTTGAAACCACTTTTAGAGCAAAATAAAAAACCAATAATGGAGGGAGATTACAGAGATTATTAATGCTGAAATGAAGTATGAAAAGTCTAAAATAAGTGCTATCAACTAAAATAAGTGATGTCTAAGACCTAAAACATCAAACTTATGAGGACTATTACACTAGAAGCATGCAAACCAAAGCTCAAATGCAAACAACAGCCCAAAACAGTGCTAAAATAGATTAATACAAGTCCTAAAACATGCTGGAATGACGCTAAAAATAACTAGATTAACATGCTCAAATATTGTAAAACCCAAGTTGTGTGTAGGATTATTTTATTGGATAGATTAGTAATTAAATTAATTTATATGGGTCATTTATTAATATCAAAGAATTAGTTATGAGATGGCATTATATTTTATATTACTTAGATGGATAATTTTGTAACTTTGAGAAATTAGGTTAATAAGCCCACTTGTTGTGGCTTTAAGTCTTAGAAAACAAACAAAACAAAGGCTGGGAATTGCTCCATAGGCGGCTAGGGTTTGAGAAGGTAAAAGAAAAAAGAAAAGAAAAAGAGAAGAGAGGTTAAAGTGAGGCTGCAATAGGGATTGGAGGCAGCACGTTGGTGATTTTGGGACACCCATTGGTTAAGGTAAAATCTCTTCTTGTTAATTATTAAGTTTATGTTGAGGAATTTAACAATCAATGCATTAAGGGGATTTGGAAGACCTATAGGTACCTACTTAGGTTTTGAGAATTGGGTGCAATGTGTAAGTGTAATTTTAGGTGGGTAATAGAAACAATGGAGTTTTGTATCATGGGTAAGGGTGTGTTTGGCTGTAACGTTGGGTTGAATGGTTTAATCACTTGGATATTAAAGCAATACATTAATCTAATATAGTGGGGCTTTTGTGGGTGTATATAACACGTAAAAATATTAATTTATTTGAGGTTTTGTTTATTAGGTTTGTGTGATTGAAGTGGTGGAGCTGGGTGTTTGGAGTTAGTGTTGGAATATTATTTCTAAGCGTTTGGGGTAAGTAACCCTCTATCAATATTAATTCATTTTTTATTCCTATCGAATCGTTTAAAATCATAAATATTTATTTGTAGCCTTTATGTTCTTTTAAAATAAAATATGGGTCAAGTATAAAACAACATCGAATATTATTATGAAAATTATTTGAATATTTGGTGAAACTATTCTGAAAATTGTACTAAACGTTTATTCTGAAAATATCGAATGTTTTATTTAAAAGTTGTGTATTGTTTGAATTTTGAACATCACTCTAGTCTGACTATGATTTGGACCATAGCTTATGGGGGTTATTTATTGGCACAGAAACTAGTTTCTTTTGGGGCTTTACCACCGGCCTATGTGTGGTTCTGGGCGTGGTCACAGGCTAAGTGACCATAGTCACCAAGACTTGGGTTTTGTGAATCAAATCATTGAACCATCTGAATATCGAACCATCGATTTGAACAATGAATTACTTTGAATTATCTTGTTGGCTTTTCATTTAAAATGTATTGTACATTGTTTATTTTTAGCTATGAAACCATCTTACAAATAATTGTTCATTTATTGAACTGTAGAAAAAAATTATATTTATTGGTTATTGATTTATTTATTTATTTTTGTATACTTGATCCAGCTAACAGTGATGGTTGGTTATTTACTGGGCTATCTAGTTTATCCTTATTTTTTTTCAGATTCTGAAGAGTAGAGCTGTGCGAGATTTTTTTTACATGTGGGAGTGCCGAGAGTAGGACCATGATTTAAGTACTTGGATTATTGTTTTGTTAGTGGATTAATTAGTGGACTTGGTGGACATTTTCATATAAGAACTATTTATTTTTATGCATTTTGGCATTATGACAATTAAGGATTTAATTTGAGTATTTTATATTGTGGGTTATGTCATTGGATTCTTAGCCTTGCATGCTTACTTATATGAGTGTGCGGCGTTGTCACGGAGCTTGGGGCGTGACAAATATGGCACAAACTAGGCTAGTAAGCAAAACAAAATGAGGGGAGGCTAACCCCTTCAAATTTGGACTTCAAAACATGATTTTGGCCACTGAAAAAGCTCTGAAAATCAGTGTTTAAAAGCTTGGAAAAAGATAGTAAAAGGGTGGGAAACACAAGGGTAAAGGCCCTCAAAACAAGGTATGAAGAAAGGCTATAAACCCCCAATCTTTAATGGCCTTAAACCCAAGCTTTAGCCTAAAAAATACAGAGTTTTGACAACCCAAAATAATGGAAAAACAATAAGAAAGAAAGTAGAGAAAGCGAGCAAATAGGTAGAGCCTTATACCTCTTAAAGAGAAAAAGCAATTCCAAGCAACAAAACAAGCAAACAACACCCTCTAGAGCTCAAACCAAGCTCAAAAGTACCTCAGCTCACAGGTGAAGAGATTTGGTCAAGGGTGTATAGGCAAAGGTTGAAGAATTGTAGGCTAAAGTGTAGAGATTTGGTAGAGAGAGAAAAAATTTTGAAGCTCAAAATTTTTTAACCTTCAAAACAATTTGAGAGGTCTTCTATATATCGAGAACCAATCAATTCCCTCAAAATATCCATTCCTACACGTGGGTGAAGATGCATACATCTGTGCAAACAGCTAGTACAGTTGGCATAAAATATCTGCAAAATACACTGGTGGCCGGTAGCCTAAAAGTGGTGGTCGGCAGGCCACTAGAGGCTACAGGATGAAAAAGTTAGGCTTGGTCCAAAGCTGGGACAACAAAGGTACAGGGTTTGAAACGCTCAAAGTTGTGGCATTCTGTAGACACCCCATTTTGATCGGCCCTAAGACTTGGACACTTTCTTTTGATTGCCTGATGATGACAATTAGAATGTGTTTCTCACAAAATCCTCAGTAAGAGAGATGGAATTTGAATTTTAATTCCAACCTTTATACATTTTTTGACCAAACTATTTTAGACCTTAAAACCCTCTTTTCAAAATATTTTTTTCAAATGTTTTTACGATGTCCCGAGGCTCTCATTTCGAATAAAATATTGCTAGTAAACCGAGTAGGGACAAAGTGGAAATAAATGGAAAAGAGGTGAAATCTTTTAGAAATATTTAAAAACATCCTGTTTATAGGTTTAGAGTTGAAGGAAATAGGAGGGGATGGAAGAAAACTAGTTTTGGAAAAAAATGAGCATCAAATCATTAAGAAGGAAATGAATAGCCTTCACTAAATTAGGCATATCTCTTTGTACACTCGAAATTTAAATGTGAGGCCACCACCATTGGAAAGTAGACTTCTGGGGATTCAATTTAGACTTAAGAATTACCTAAGACCAAGTCCGGATAAGGGAGATATGCCCGTTGGAAGTTGGGCTTAAGAGTAGATTTTGTTGACCTAACCCGAGACAGCCTTCACTAAATTAGGCATATCTCTTTGTACACTTTGGAATTTAAATGTGAAGCCACCACCATTGGAAAATATACTTCTGGTGCTTCAATTTAGGCCCAAGAACCACCTAAACCCAAGTCCGAATGAGGGAGATATGCCCATTTGAAGTTGGGCTTAAAAGTAGATTTTGTTGACTCGGCCCAAAACAGCAGCAACCCATTGTTTGGTTTAGTTGGGAGACTCCATTGACCCATTTTCTAACCCAAACATGTCCCAATGCATTTATACTCATCCCCTATTACCTAGTGTTTGCTCCATTGAAGATAATGCTCCATTTTTGCTCCCATTAGCTCCATTAGTGTTCTATTAGCTTCATTACCTTCATTTATGCTCTATCTTGTCCTCTACCATGTCTTCCACCATTTCTCCACTTGCTTAACCTATAAGTATATATTTGATTGTTGAGAGGAAGAGGAGGATAGATGAAAGAGAGAACATTTGAGCTAGAGAAAAGAGGAAGAAAAGAGAGAAAAGTTGAGTTTTTGAGCTAAACACACTCCTATCTTCCATATACACCCTATACCTTCCATACAAACTGAAATTCCATCTTTTCTACATCCAAAACTCCTCCAAAAATTCTAAAATACTTGAATTTCAGTAGCTTTGATCAAAAAGAAGAGTGGGTGTTGGTAAAAGTGAGCAAAAACAAGAGAGACAATCACTTTTGACCACATACACCTCTAAGCCATCATTCTAGCAAGAATTCCAAGCTTTCAAATTGAGGATTGAGAATATAATTCATACACTTGAGGGTGATCAAGAGGAAGTTTAGAAATCGAGAAGTTCAATCTTTCTTTGGAAGGTGAATTTCTAGTCTTTTATTTTTTTTATATTTTCTATCTCATATTTATTTTCTTGTTTCTTATTTCATAGTGTTTTGTTATAATCTAAGTGGTTTGTTTATCTCATATTTATTTTCATACTTTATATTTCATAGGGTGTTGTTGTAATCCAAGTGATTTGTTTAGTTCATAATAATAATAATTATTATTATTATTGCTTATTTGCTTGCTCTTGTTTCATATTAATTGTGTTGTAAGCTAACCGGTAGTGGTTAGCTGAGCCACCTACATATTTCTTATTTGTTCCTTTTCTTGGTTTCGCAACAATACAGGTTTTGCTCGGCCTAGTTGGCCGGCTGGCCTATTTGGGCGGTCAGTTAGCTTCTTTCAGACAAGATGGCGTAATCTCTCAATGTTGACCAATTTTCGCTAATGATTCCAAGGAACCTGAAGCTTTTATTTTATTTTATTTTATTTTTATTTTGAGTGTTTTGTGAGATTTTATTTTATTTTATTACAATATTTCCTCATTTCTCTCTCTTATTTGGATATGTAATAATTCAAGTGTTGTAATAATTCCCCATCCCCACTTCTTTCTATCCCATTGTTTTACTTGCTTTCCTTATTTGTACATAAACATCATATTTATTTTTCATCATATTCATGCTTTACATCCATGTTTCATGCATCTTGATTCGGCTAATTTTGCATTTGTGGATTTAAACAATTCCTATGTGATTATGTACGCTACCTCATGTTCTTGAGATGATTCACATGTCATATTTTAGAAGCTGGATCTTTAGAAGCATTCTTGTGTATGTATTTGCATTAGGATTTTGTATATAAGATCATGCATGTTTTACTAACTTTATTTTGTAGCTGTTCGCGGAACGTCGGTAAATATGTAAGTTTTTATGCTTTAGCATCCCGCTAGTGTGTGTTCATCTTATTATGTTTAAGCATCCTACCATATGGGTACTTGCTTACTTGATATAACTATATGAATGCCAGTGGATGGAGGTTGTGTTGCTTAATTTGGAATAATATTGATTTTTTATGTTTGTAAACTCAATGTATTTGGTTGTACATCTTCGAAAACTCTTTCAAAATACATGAAATCGAATTACTCCAAAATAAATGACATAGTCTATACTTGTATGCTTCACATAGTAATTTTTAGGATATATTAAATAATCAAAATATGAACATATAATGTAAATAAAATACATATCATGGTTTAGTAGAGGCCGATCTTTGATTAGGTGAGCGGGGGTGCTCATTATTAACCTTTCCCTCTCATACCTAAGGTTCTGAGCCAAGCATCCTTGGTTACGACGAACAGTGGCCTTGGCAAGAGTCATGGGTTTCCTAATTTTTTCAAAATAAATATTAGGTGGCGACTCTGAAATCTGATGATGCAGTCCATTTCTGGCAAAAGGTTTTCGCAATAAAATGGATTTTCTGTAAAGTTACCAAATCTGGACTTTCATCTACGTTTCACATTGCACTTGTGAGACTAGATCAAAGAGATCGAGAGTTCGAACTGTTTAACGCGCACGGGTAACCCCCCGGGCATGTTACACATTCCACTGAGAACTTTGAACACTTGGCGAGTATATAAACTCATCATCGGGCGTGCATGCTGTAGACGCGCCCTTGGGCCTCATGCTACAGTTCGGACTCGATTTGTCACGGTTCTTAATCTGAACAAAAGAGTCCAAATCCGGCAAATTGTTTTGAGAAACAGATTTTTTTGAAAGAAGTGCCAAACATGGACTGATTTGCCAGATACAGAGTCGCCACCTAAATATTTTTTAATGGGGGAATTTAGGAAACCCTGACTCGGTGCCAAAGGCCACGTGTCCGTCATCACCAAAGTTGCCTCGGCTCGGGAACTTGGGTACGATTGAGGAAGGTCAGCTATGAGCACCCCCTCTCGCCCGATCCGAAGATCGGCTTCTACTAACCATGATATCTTGTTTTTGAAAACGCATGCGCTCTTATTCTGATTTAATTAGCTAGAATTACTATGTAATGTGCACAGCAAACAAGTATAGACTAGATCGCCTAATTTGGAACAAAGCATTGCATATCCGTTCGTTTGGAAAATGGTTTGGAATTTGCTACTCGCAAGTAGGCTAAAAACACGGATTTCAATGAGTTGCTCCAACTCAAACAATGTAACCTTCATCCACAGGCATTCAGGCAGTTTATCACATAAGCATATAGCCACACGGTAAGCATGCTGTCATGGAAAACATTCACACTCATGCGGGATGCTAAAACATAAAACACTTACAGTGTACTCCAAGCCAAAACAATAAACTAGTTAGTAATCATGCGTGATCCTAGTTCATGTTGAAATGCCTAATGCAACACATGCAAAAAATGCCACTAAGATAGGCTCGGCTATTCTAAGATGGCATGTGCGATGCTACAACTAACAAGTATTCAACTCGGAATTGAAATACGATGCAGTTAGTATGATGCGCCGAGCCCGGTGCATGCAAGACAGATGAATGAATGCAAACATGCGAAGCATAAGGTATGCTAATTGAAACATGCCCTAAACTAACTATCGAAAGCTAGTAAATAAAAGAGAAGAAAGACGTAAGGTTGGAAGACATACACACACTCACGCACACTTATTACAATTGTGCCCTCGCTTAGAGGGTCTGAAAGAATAATACAAGCCGCCTAATTAACTAACTCACAAGCTAATTAATTATTACAGAACCAAATGAATAACTAGCTACAACTAATTATTACACAACTTAATTAATTAACTAATTAATTAACTGATTAATGAATGACAACAAGCAAGTAGGGAAAGCAGTAAACGGTGCTATTCCAGCTCTATTTGAAGAAGGGAGGCATGCATGCTTGCTTCGGTTCTTCGCCTCGAAACGCCTTCCGGTTGCTCTTTAGAGGCTCTATTTGCAAGGTGTCTTTCAGTGCTTGTTGCTGAAACTTACCAAAACACTGTAGGGGAAGTCACCAGTGGCCTGTCGGCCGTGGAGGGAGATCTGCCGGCCAGAGATGGCCTATTGCCGGCCAAGGGTGGCACATCGCGGCCATCGATGTGGCTTGGAAGCCATCGGTGTCTTTGTGACACCAAACTGCAACGAAGCACAAAATAGAGAAAATGGAGGGTTTCCCAAGGACATGTACGCACCATGGCACTCCAAATCACCTCAAAACATCAAGGGAGAGGCCAAGTCGGATTCACGACCATCAATCACGCATCCCGATGCATGATGGCCAAAGATCCGACTTGTGCAAATCAATATGAAAATGAATGCACAAATAAAGCAAGTAAATCCTAGAACTCTATCATGAATCATCAAGAGCTTCGGCGACCGAGAATTGAGACGCGTTCCATCACTCTAAGTATGAAACGCCCCTCGTTCCTCGTGCTTGGATTAATACCTAATCCAAGCAATGCAACATATAAGCATGTCAAACATGCAACATGACGTAAGTGTGCAAACATGCAACTAACCCAAGCATGCAACAAGCGTATAAGCATGATGTGAGGCAACAACCTTGGACAACATGACAAAATGCAACATAAACATGTGAACATGCAAGGTATGCGAAGCTAAACAAGTATGCGACAACATACGAAATGAAACAAGCATGTGACAACATGGTAAGATGGGCTTACACCAAAGATGGATGGCTCTCAACTAGGTCCAAATTAGTAGCCATAGCGATGAATCAAGCCACACAACATACTTAAGCATGCAAAATGCGAAAGGTTCAACAAAGAGGCCTAAAAGGGGCAACTCTCAAAAGTGCCTAAGAAGTGACAAATGTGCAAGTGTAACAACACTATATGCACTGAAATGAGATGATAAATGATGCCAAATCATTTAAATAGCTTAAGGATAGCATGCGTGAATCACTGAAACACGAAGCTTGCAAGGCCAATTACACTACAGCTATACGAAGCATGAAGGATATGGTAAGGGCAACCCAAAACAGTCCTAGTACGTACTGATATGAGACTAAAACATGCATGGAAGTAAGCCAAAGCAAGCTAGCATACAATGCTAAAACATAGAACATGCAAGGCTACAAAAGAGGCAATGCACTACACCGATGAGAACCAATCATGGCATGACTTGGACAACCAAAAACAGAGTTACATCATGGTATATTAGGACCCAAAATGCACTGAAATGATGAGCCAAAGGCTTAGGCAAAATAGCATGCACAAAAGTCCACTCTTGAGGCATAAAGCACAAGCTATACAAAGCATTCAGGGCATGTCAAATGCAAGTGTATGACAACATTTTATGGACTGAAATAGCATGTGGAATGAGGGCAAGGCATGCAAACATCACATGTATGACATGATAGAGGCCTCAAAACCCAAGACTAGCCTAAGCATTTACACTATAGCTATACAAAGCATGAGTGATATGGCCATGGCAGCCCAAAATAGTCCTAGAACACTTCAAAATAAGCATAAAATCAAGTTTGAGCAAAGCTAAAATATGCTAGTATGATGAGTCAAAACATCATGCACGAAGGGCTAGTAAACAAGATTTGTTCTACACCTATATGGAGCATGCAAAGGATGATCAAACCAACTATGGATAAGGTCATAACATGCCAAATGATGACCAAATACATGCTGAAATGTGAACCAAACAAGCTAAAATGACATGGCATGGAATGGAGCATATGAAGCTAGTTTAGGGGATTTACACTACAAGTGCATCAAGCAAACATGGAGTAACAAAACCAACCCAAAACAGATTCATAGCATGGTAAAACATCACCAAAAATGGACTGAAATGGACTCAACAAAAACTATGCACACGTGCTACTTTGATGAGCTATGGATGGAGTTACACTATACATGCAAGATGCAAGCAAGACATGACCAAACCAGCCTTGGACAGGGCCAAGGTAGGTCCTAAAAGTTACAAAAAAAAAAAGGCCTGGACCAAACTCAAAAATGCGTAGAGGGATGGTCCTTTGGAAGGCAAAAAATGCAAGTAAAGAGGAATACAAAGAGAGGGGACTACCCCCTTTGATTTAGGACCTCAAAACCACACCTCTACCACTGAAAATCCACTGGATTTCAATGGTAGGAAGGCCAAACCAAGGCTAGCTCGGAGGCCTCCAAATATGGCTTAAAACAAAGCCAAACAAAGCATGCAAGGGGGCTACACACCCCAAACAGCAAAATGGCCTTAACCAAACTTAAAAAGCACTTAAAAACAAGACTTTTTTCAGTTATAAGAAAATCCTAAAACAATATGCAAAGAGGGCTAAAGCAAGGTGCAAGAAAATGCAAAAATGGGGGAAATGCTCACCCTTGAAGACCCTCTTTGAAATCAGCAATTTCAGGGGGCGGAAGCTTGCTTTCAGACCTCAAGAATACCTCCCAAGAAGCTTGATTCAATGGTGGTGGTGTATATCTATGTGTTGTAGTGTAAAAGGGCAAGGAAATCCAACCTTAAGGCACAAAACACAAGCAATATAGAGAGAAAGAGAGTTTTTGCTCTTCAAAAACTCAGAACCTTGGTCTAAGGAAGAGGCCTCTTCCTTACATGGAGGAATAAAAAGCCAAAGCTTCTTCAAGAAGCTTTGCAAGACCTTCATCCCTCCATACACGTGTATGGAGGGGAGCAAACAAAAATCCAATTGGCTCAAAAGATCTGGAGAAAAACCAGCTGAGATAGTGGGGGTGCCGGCCATCAGTAATGGCCGGCAGTGGCACATTGATGGCCGGCAGGGCTTCACCAGTGGCCGGCAGGGTCAAGGCCATGGCCGACAGTGCACCACAAGGTCCACTCTGAAAGGACCTAGTCAAGGTCCAAAAATGAGGCAGAAAGGATACAAGGTTCGGGAAACTCGAACCGGTGACATTTCGCCGTGACAGTCGAGTGCTGGGCGAGCAATCGAACCAGTTGTTGGGTGTACCTACAAGCACAACCAAGTCTAGAGGACGGTCAAAAATGGGGTGTCTACACATGCGAGGACGTCCAAGTCGTAAAGGCCGTCAAGAATGGGGTATCTACATATTACCTCCGTCTCATTTAAGGAAAATGCAGTTAATCAGTGCATATATCTGAAGGTTAGTGGGAGTAAGTTCATTATTTTGGTGCTATATGTGGATGACGTTTTGTTAGCTAGTAATGACCTTGGTTTATTGCATGAAACCAAGGAATATCTCTCCAAGAACTTTAAAATGGTCGATATATGTGAGGCAAACTATGTTATTGGCATAGAGATCTTCAGGGATCGATCTCGAGGATTGCTAGGACTATAGTTTCTGGCGACTCTGCTGGGGATTTAGAGAACTTGACTTGGAATTCATGATGTGAAATTTTATCTACATTTATATATTCTTTGCATTTCATTTGCATCGGTGTTTTACGTCACTGTGTTTTCCATCTGCTATTTTTGGATAGCTTGCCGGAGGCTTGCCTAAAAGCTTGCTAAAAGGATGGCCGGTCATAGGCTCTGCCATGTTGAAAACATAACCCTCGGATCTGGATTACCGCTATACTGCTTAATCCTTCTTTCACTTCTCGGTGTTAGGTGTGAGAGGTATATTAGGTGATCTTGCTGAGGTACCCTTTTGGACCAATCGGCCTAGTGTATGTGGTGAGCTCTAGCAACTAGTCAACATAGGACAGGATGCTCGCCCTATGCAGGATGATGTGATACCACTTATTTGAAATAGTGGAACTGTAGATCACTCCAAAGCTAGGACAGGGAAACCTTAACCTCTCATAAGGGTGTTTTGAATGTTTTTGTGCAAAATGTGAAATCTTTGGCAGTGTGTGATGTAATCCTTGGAGAGTTTTACTCTTGAGGAGGTTCCTTTCAAACCTTGTGGGTCATATCATAATCAGAATTTTGGTCAAAATCTCGGGGTTTGTGTTTGATATGGTGGAAATACCAGAACTAGAACCAAGGCCAAAAGTTGTATCTTACTTTGTTTTAACTAGCATACCCGGTACCTTGATCTAATGGGGCATTTGTTTTTAATGCTAGGTTTTTCTGAGCCAAAGAAGGAGCTGTACCCAATTCAGCAAAGGCCCAGTTCATCCAATCCCAGAAAAAAAACCCAAACTCAGTAAAGGCCTAGTTCATCCAATCCTAGAAAAAAAAACCCACTTAGCAAAAGTCCAGTCCATCTGATTCCCAAAGGCCAACTCAGAAAAGACCAATACTAAAAAGCCCAATCTAGTCAAACCCGTCTAGACTAATCCTGTTCAGATACATCAAGTATAATCGGGTCAAAATCTTTGTTAGTTAGCTCTTAGCTTACACCCATCCATTTCCCTAATTGCCAACTCCGCAGACCTATGATGGCTCAAAGTCCAGAATAAGTGGCCATGGTAACGGCCCTAAGCCAGGAAATTGCCATGTAGGATAAGACCATTGTTGAAATGCAACGCCCATCTGGGACATCTACCACACATCCAATCTCGGGCCCCCGGGCAAACTTTGACCCACCTCCGCCAGCTGAAGATTTGCAAAGTCCAAATCCACGAGAAAGGTTGGCATAAGCTCGAGTTTTCAAACCCCTGGTGCAGCCTAATGAGGGGCTTTTTCCAGTTGATAGTAATGAGCTCGACCCGGCCTTGTTAAAAATTACTAACCTTAAGAAGCAATTTAAAAGGGCACAGGGCATTAGCTCAATTCCCGACATTAAGGATGGGTATACCAAGGCTGACGTAAGACTCCCAGACAGATTCAAAATGCCACACATTGACCGTTTCGACGGGTCTAGAGATCCTATGGTACATATCCGGCTTTTCTTGGACGTCCTGAAACCGATGAGTCTGACCAAGCCTCAAAAACTCTCTCTGTATGGAAAAACCCTGTCGGGTGTGGCAGCTGTGACGCCCTAAATTTTAAGGACATCATAATAAGATTTAGAACTTAAAATCAATATTGCCACTAATATCACCAACATCCATTAATTAACAACCCAAAAATTCAAATTTTCCAAATTACAATTCTAAAAAGACTTAAAACTTAGTCTCAGTACAAAAAATAAAACAACTATGAAAGAAAACTAGAGAAAACTAGGAAACTTAGGAAATGGTTTGTAGTACTTGGGGACTCTTCAAGCTAACCAAGACTGAATGTCACCTTGTAAGGCCTTGGTGTTTCCTTCATTTTCTTCGATACCTAAGATAAAACGCCAGGGCAACGAGAATGCCAATGAACGACGAGCTCAATAATATACTACAACTCGAAAATACCTATCCTGATAATAATACTCACAATTAATGAATAATGCGTAGTAACAAAATAACATGTAACATTTAATAAGCATAACAAGAATGCCAACAGTTAAAATAATAACAATAGATAAATAAATAAATAAATAAAAATGGCAAACGGAAATAGTAATTCATCATAAGAAAAATGCACACTTTTCTTTTTAAATTCTCATGGATTTAGTTTATCATATAAATTTAAGTATCTCCCCGTGGAGCACTATTTCCACTCAACCGCTAAGCAATAGCCACGGGTAATTCTGAATCCCCCTTGGTCAAATATTCAAATGTTACTTGCTGTAACTACCAATAATGCCGATGCACTAGGGTTACGTACCCGAGTCATGACATCACGGTATGCCCCAAGGGAACGGTCTATGTTGTGACACTAGCATCACCAACCTTATCTCGCCTACATCGATAAGAGCCGAAATACCTTTCCGTGCCATGTTGGGGTTCGCAACTCACTGGCGCAAACTTCTAAACCGGGTTCACCTCATCACTTTTAAATTTTTAATGTATCATCGGTTCAATTTCATGTTTCTTTACTTCGTCGAATTCACATTTTTTTTTTTACATGTGCGAGTTTTAGCTCGTTAACCACAATGATATAAGGTTTATATAGCACAACACAATCATATATGGCAACCAAAATAAATGTGATAGAATGTTTTAGGAATCATCACAAGATTTCTTAAGAATTAATACACTTCTTCTATCAGCACTATATGGTTAGACAAAAAAATATGAAACCCATACCAAACAAAAATTAACCATTATAATATTTTAACTGGTGCTAGGTCATCGAGTGAGGAAAATATTTCGAGAAGAATACCAGGGCTAAAAATGATTTTAAAATGGAGAAATTGTTTTTGGAAGAAAACTGGTTTTCTGGGACAGTGAGTTACATTAACCTCCAGCACAGGTGTTCTATATTCGAAAAATAAAAAGGGGCCTCAAACGGTGTCGAAAAGAGGCATAGTCAGAACGGTTAGCTAAATTTTTGAGTTTAAAACACATTTCCAGAATAGTGTGAAGACTGAAAACCAGTCGAAGATGGTCAAATAATTTTTATAAGAAAACTGGATAGATTCTGTCACATTTTGGAAAAATTGGCGTTTCTCTCTCAATACTTAATAAAAAAATTATGAAACCAGTGGCCTTTGAAAGCTAACTTAAAAATATAACTTTTTCAATTTGAATCACTTGAAAATTCATTCTGTGGAATAAACAGTGACCTGATAAAGTTAGCATTATTGTTGCCTCCAAACAGCAATGAAGTTAAAAATATATTCAGGCCATGAAACGTTGTCAAATAATTTTCTTCAACATTCTAGCACCATGAAAACTTGTTCAAATAACTCTGGTAGTTTCAGACTTTATGAAAGTGTTCTCATGAGTTTGTTTAAGGTTTATTCAAAACGGACTAAAAATCTATTTTGCTGGAAGTTCATTAGTTTGCAAAAAACACACTTTGTATCCACCATGAATCACATGCAAGACTAAAAAAATGTTTCTTACTATTATTCCCATGTAAAACTCTAATCCTTCATATTTACTTTTATTAGTGATAACAAAAAATAATATTTATGAAGAGTAAACACAAATTTATAAGCATGCTAGATTGATTCAACAATAGAGAATACTTTTTTTTTTTTTTTGATCAGCAAAGAAAAATTTCATTTAACAGCATGAAATTAAAGGTACAAGAAGATGGTATGCATCGAAAGAGTTTCGGAAGTATAAAAATACCCCTACTACTGCTATACGCACCCATACAACCAACCCCTAAGCCTCTCGATTTTTTTAAACAAAAAAGTTAAGAAGAACTTAACTAAAAAAAATAAAATACATGAATCCACTCATAATCAACCCACCAAAGCATCCAAACCAAACTAAAAAAAACTAAACCAAGACAACCAAAGCAGCCCCAACCAAACTAAAATAACATCTAATCAAAAACAACTCCTCGCTAAGGCCCACTCTCTGGACGACAACTCCTCGCTAAGTCCCACCTCACGCCTCTGCTGCAGCCTCTCACTACAACTACTCCTTAGCTGCTGCCCACACCACCCCTAGCTGCTGCAGCTCCCACCTCCCAAAGCCCACACCCGAACTGCTAATCAAACAAACCACACCGGTCGAGAAAACTCCAAAACCACCACCTGCGGCAACTCCCCTGCTGAAAACTCCATAGCCACCACCTGCGGCAACTCCAATGCTAAAAACAAAACATCACCCACTGATCAGAGCCCACCAAGTCTTCTTCTTGCTCACACCCGAACTGCTCACACCCAATAACCATGCCAAGCCTCTGCTGCAACCCACGTCTATGCGGCTGCCCAACTCCATAGCCAGCACCTGAAAAATATACCAAGCTGCTGCACAAAACCATGCTACAGATCTACTCCATAGACACCTCCATACAAATGAAAGTTCACCCCTCAAACTCACTCACGAGAAGGAGCGCTCGAGTGACACCCGGACAAAAACTGGATCGCCTACGGCTCCAACGACACCCACTTCTCCACCAATCTTAACTTGAAGCACCCTCAAGCTCCTACTGCTTGAAAGCTCGAATGAAAGTCTGGCGACCCAGAAGGTTGAATCGCAAACCCAACGGCCTCGAGACAAACACGGACAAATAACACTCCTAGGTGGGGAAAATGAGGGATTCAAGTTTATTTAAAGAAAAAACAGATAGGCAAACGCCGAAAACGAGCTATGCCAGCCGACCGCCATAGCCAAAGGCGACGGCCGGCCAGCCCAAACAGAGGCCGGGGAAGGAAGTTTTTAGAAAGAGAGTTATTAGAGAGAGTTTTTAGAAAGGAGAACAATAGAGAATACTTGATCACATAAAGAGCAAAATCATTAGTTAAACCACCTAATCCATACTTGTAAGAAGGACAGAAATCACATAATCATAAGATTATCATTCTATCCAAATGTAACATGCATTGAGCATTGGTGTATTATCAATACACACTCTTGCATATTTTAATGTATAGATTTAGTTAAGAAAAACATCTAAGGGAGGATAGGGTTGAGTATCTTTACCTCAATGAAGTAAAAAAAAAAAAAAAAAATCCCAAGTGTTGAGCCTTTCTTTCCCTCTCTTCTCTCCTTTCCCTCTTGCTTTCTCCCCCTCCATTTCTCTTTGTTTTGCTCAGTTATGTGTGTGTGTAATGGAAGGCTGAATAGTGCTTCTAATTATAGGGGTTTGAGGGCCTAATTTTTTTTATTATTATTATTATTATTATTATTATTATTATTATTATTATTATTATTATTATTATTATTATTATTTTATTTTTACTTTATTTCTCTTTTAGCTTAGGGACTATCATCTAATAGGATAGCTTACAGTTTGTTTGCATGCCGTGGCTACCTTGACAAAGGCTTGGAATTGCCATCTATGCATGTAGGCATGGAGTGTGGCAGTAAGCAAAGGCATGCATTGGCATGCTTGGGCCGAATTCCTCTACCCAAAATAAATTTTGATTTCTTCTTCTTCTTTTTTTTTTTTTTTTTTTTTTGTACAAAGTAAAAACCAATTGACTATATATATAACCTAGTCACTAGATATTTTGCTCTCTACTATTCTCTTACTAACGTAGTATTATTTATTTAACTCATTTAGTTTCCACAACTATATTTAGATACAAATTATTTTTTTTTTTCACAGAAAGATAAATAATTTTATTTAAAGGAATATAATATTGGTATTAACCATGATGTTATTAACATTATAATTCGATAATTTAATAATCACTGTTAACTGACTTAATATTATTATTAATCAAATCAATTAGTTATCTAAAAATTCAGGTTCTCACAACCTATCCCCCTTAAATAATTTCGTCCTCAAAATTTTAATGTGTACCTTTATCTTCAAACAACTGAGGGTGATTGGCTCATATTGCATCCTCTCTTTCCCAAGTAGACTCCTCCACTCCTCGATGCTGCCACAACACCCGCACCAAGTGGATTACTTTGCCTCTTAAATTCTTTTCTTGTCGATCCATAATCTTTATAGGCCTTTCCTCAAAGCTGGCATCTTCATTGAGATCATTCTCTCCCCAGTTGATAACATAGGAAGGGTGTGGCTCATATTTTCGTAACATTGAGATGTGAAAAACATTGTGCACCGTTGCGAGCTGTGGTGGTAGTGCTAAACGATATGCCACCTCTCCTACCTTGCTCAGAATTTCAGAAGGTCCCACATAACGAGGTGCAAGTTTTCCTTTCTTTCCAAATCGTATAGTACCTCGACAAGGTCAAACTTTGAGAAAACATGATCCCTTACCTCAAACGTTAAGGGTCGTCTCCTTTGATCCGCCTAGCTCTTTTGTCGACTTTGGGCTGTGGTTAGCCATTGTTTGATCAGTTTTATCTTCTCAGTAGTCTCCTGAACCAAGTCTGGTCCTAATATGGTTGCTTCTCCTACTTCAGTCCAACAAATTGGTGATCGACAAGGTCGTCCATAAAGTGCTTCATATGGTGCCATTCCAATACTGGCTTGGAAGCTATTGTTGTAAGCAAACTCAATGAGAGGTAGGTGTTTCTCTCAACTTCCCTTAAAATCCATAACGCAAGCTCGAAGCATATCCTCTAAGGTTTGTATCATCCTTTCAGACTGCCCATCTGTTTGTGGGTGAAATGTCGTGCTAAAGCATAGGTTTGCTCCTATCGTTTTCTGCAAACTTTGCCAAAATTGCGAAGTGAATCGAGGATCACAGTCAGACACGATGCTAACTGGTACTCCATGTAATCTGATCACTTCTTTAATGAACAATCAGCTAAGCAAATCTAATGTATCTGATGACCCGACCGGTAAGAATCGGGCAGTCTTAGTTAGTCGATCCACCACTACCCACATGCCGTCATGTCCTTGTGGTGACCAAGGCAAACTGTCACGAAATCCATGGTTATGTGTTCCCATTTCCACTCCGGGATTGGTAAGGGTTGAAGTGTTCCTGCCGGTCTTTGATGTTCAGCCTTTACTTGTTGGCATGTCAGGCACTGAGACACAAACTTCGCTACATCATTTTTCATTCCACCCCACCAATATTGGCGTTTTAAGTCTTGGTACATCTTAATACCTCTCGGATGTACTGCAAATGCTGAATGGTGGAATTCCTTGAGTACCTTTTCCTTTAATGAGTTGTCGCTTGGCACGAACATTCGACCTTGATATTTCAAACTCCCATCAGTGTGAATTTCCCAACCAGGCATGGTTTCATTAGATTCCATTCGTGCCTTGATGAATGCTACCTCCTGATCGTACGTTTGTGATTCTAATATCTCGCTCAAGATTTTAGGCGTAGCAATCTGAGCACCAATGTAAGTCTTTTCATCTCGAACCTTTATTTGTACCCCAAATTCATTGAGCGTTCCAACCATACCCCATTCCCTAAGTGCTAAACTAGCAACAATCCCTCTATTCTTGCGGCTTAGCGTATCTGCCACCACGTTAGCCTTGCCAGGATGATAGGAAATGGTAAATTCATAATCCTCTAGGTACTCCATCCAACGTCTCTGATGCATGTTTAGGTCCCTTTGGGTGAACAAATACTTCAAGCTTTTGTGATCGGTGAATATCTCAAACTTTTCACCATGCAAGTAGTGTCTCCAAATCTTGAGTGCGTGAACTATAGCTGCCAACTCCAAGTCATGAGTGGGATAATTCTTCTCATGGTTCTTTAATTTCCTTGATCCATATGCCACCACCTTGCCATTTTGCATCAATACGCACCCCAGACCTTCTTTGGAAGCATTGCAATATACAATGTCACGTTCTGGTACTATGAGAATAAGGGCACTCGTCAATCTTTTCTTGAGTTCTTGGAATGAATTTTCACAAGACTAGTTCCATTCAAACTTTACCCCCATTTGAGTCAAATGTGTCATTGGTTTGGCCAATTTTGAGATGTCTTGAATGAATCTTCGATAATAACCGGCCAATCCTAAGAAACTACGAATCTCAAATGTGTTTTTAGGTTGCTTCCATTCTGTCATTGCTTCTACTTTAGTTGGGTCTACTGATATTCCCTTTTCAGACCCCACGTGACCCAAAAACTTTACTTCCTCCATCTAGAACTCACATTTACTAGCCTTAGCATACAGTTGGTTCTCTCTCAAAGTTTAAAGTACTACTCTCAAGTGTTGCTCATGGTCTCCTTCAGACTTGGAATACACCAAAATATCATCTATGAAAACTATCACAAATTGATCTAAGTAAGGTGTGAATATTTTATTCATTAAGCTCATGAACACACCTGGTGCATTGGTTAGGCCGAATGGCATTACTACGAATTCATAATGGCCGTAACGGGTTCGAAATGTAATCTTAAGAATATCTTCTTCCCGAACACACAATTGGTGATACCCAGACCTGAGGTCTATCTTTGAGAAATACTTTGCCCCTCTAAGTTGATCAAAAAGGTCATCAATCCTAGGTAGTGGATATCGATTCTTAGTGGTGACTCTATTGAGTTGTCGGTAATCAATGCACAACCTAAGTGTCCCATCTTTCTTCTTAGCAATTAAGGCTGGTGCTCTCCATGGGGACGTGCTTGGCCTTATAAATTCCTTGTCCAATAATTCTTGCAACTGTGTCTTAAGTTCTCTTAATTCAGCTGGTGCCATACGATGTGGTACCATTGAGATCGATGATGTACCAGGTTGTAATTCAATGGTAAAGTCTATTGCTCGCTTTGGGGGTAGTCCTGGTAATTCCTCTAGGAATACATCAGCATACTCGCACACCACATGAGGTAGCCCTAGTTCCATACGATCTTTGTCTTCTAGAACTAAGCTGGCTAGCCATCCAGCCAGGAGATCGTGCCACTTTGATTTTTGAAGTGTCGATGATAAAGAATCTTGTCTATCCCCCTTAAATTAGAATCGCGTTCCGTCTTAAGAGTAAACAGTCACCATCTTTCGATACCAATCAATGGTGGCTCTATAGGCTGATAACCAGTTCGTTCCAAGGATAACGTCAAAGTCTGACATTTCCATGACTCGTAGGTCGCACGTTAAATGCAAATTGGAGACTCTTAGTTCACATGATTTGCATACGAGATCTACTCGAGTTTGACCTCCTAGCGGTGAAGCTACACTCATAGGTGTTTCTAATCGTTCAGGTTCTAATCTTAAAGTTGTAACACATATAGCAGATATGAATGAGTGTAATGCTCTGGAATCAAACAAGACTTGTGCACAAGAGTTCATAAGGATGAGTATACCTTGAATCACTGAAGGATTTCCATTGTCTTCTCTTTCTTGGAGTACAAAGACTCTCCCGGTGGCACCCTGATTTGGCACCCAAGGTTTCCTTGCATTGGCATCTCCTGGTTGTTGAGTTCTTGATTGTCCCATATTCCAATTAGCTAGCAGCTGACCTCTGCCGGATTGGGAATTTTGCACATCTCATGTTCCCTGAGTTGGCGCGCATTTGTTTCGTTGATTAGCTCCTCCTTGATTGATATAGTAGCTTGACCTTTGAGAGCAGTTGTTCCTGAAGTGGCCTTCTTGGCCATACTCATAGCACCTTCTAGTCCTTTCCCCATTACGCTACTCAGCATTGTACCATTGCTATTGTTGTGGCCCCCTAGCATATGGTACCGAAGTGGTAGGGGTCCTATTGTTCCCTGAGGGTCCTTTGCTTCTTTGCTGGTTGGCTCTAGACTGCTGACCTTGGGTCCTTGCAGTGTCAATCTTCTCTCTTTTTAGAGTAAGAACCCTATCTACTACTTGTGCATAAGTAGGTAGCTATACTGCAACCAACTTGTCTCGGATTCTCGAATCAAGTCCCCACTCAAAGAGCCTTACTTTGTCCGTTTTGTTTGCCACTATAGTTGTGGCATGGCGAGAAAGGGCCTCAAATCGATTAGCATACTGTGTCACAGTCATGCCCTTTTGTTTCAGCTGGAGAAATTCTTAGATCATTTCTTGCCTTACTGAGTTTGGGAAGTACTTTTCCGTAAACAACTCCTTGAACTGTCTCCAAGATAGTTATGCCACTTGACGGCTTTCCTTAATCATTGTCCACTAGAAATCGGCCTCCCCATCGAAGAGAAATGAAGCGAGGGACACTTGGTCCTGCTCGTTCTGTATCTCTAGCGTCTCCAATATTTTCTTCACTTGCCTTATCCATGCCTCAGCCATATAGGGATTGGGTTCTCAGAAAAAATTTTGGGGCTTGAGGTTTTGAAATTTTGCTATTAATTCTGCTTTGTTGTTTTTATGCCTGGGTTGGTTTTTTAGTTCATTAGTAATTGCCTGTACGAAATTCATGATGTCACTGTTGTTATTGTTGTTGTTGTTGTCGTTGTTATTGGTGTCATTTGATCCATTTGCCCTAGTTCTTCCTGCCATTTTCTGTACGAAGGATATTATTGTTACACCCTTTATTTATTTATTTATTATTTCATATATATATATATATATATATTATTTATTTACTATTATTATTATTATTTTTTTATAAAATGCAAGTAAAATAGTCCAACACACAAAGTTTTAAATACTAGGATTTCATTGATGAAAATAAAATATCAGTACATTAATAAGGATAGAAAGAAAGAAAAAATATATATATTCATTCTGCTACATAATCGTGGGGACTCTCTTACTCCATTACTAATATTTGTAAGACTAGGTCTTTACAATGAAATCGCAACAAAATTTTTAAGCAACCTAGCCTACCCCTCTTCCGTTCCTTTCTAATTGAAGAGCCACGGATAGTGTTGATGCACCTTCCAGGCATACTCCTAGCTCTCATTGTAAAGTCCGTAGCACCTCCAACGGATTAACAACCTAAGTCCTTCCAATCCCCCATACTAGCTCAGAATCCTCACAAGGACCTCTTCGTATGTGAGTGGGTCACGGAAGTCCACCGTCCCATCTGTAGGGATGATCTTTTCGGCCGGTGGGGCTACTAAGAAAATGTCCCGCTGGTGGAAAAGGTTGGTATAATTGTTGGCCAAGGCTAGTGGTAAAGGGTCGACCTTGAACATGGCCCCAACAAATTCCCGGACAACTCTTATAGGTCCCATATATTTGTCATCCTCCCTTCGATGCTTCCACTCGCAAGGTATGATTGGTTCTAGCCTTACGTATACCCTAAGTCCAATTGGAAATGCCATCTCTCACGCCACATTTCTTGAGTCCACCTCGCCTTTCTCAAAGGTATATTCTATGGAGGAGATGGGGTTCGACTCCATCTCGCTCTTTTCTCCTTCGGACTCTTCAAGGGGAAGGACAGCTAAGGGTTCCACAAAATTTATTTCCTCATCATCCTCCTCGTTCACTTCTTCCATTATTTTTTTTTCTAGCTCCTCCTCCTTTGGTTCAGACTCGGAAATCTCTGCCCATATTTCTGGATCGCTTATAATGGTTCCTCTTCTGGGTCAGATTCTGGGTCCGAGAGCCAATCATTGTTGTGTGGTGGGCTCGACATCCTACAGATGAAATACGATACTATTATATTTTTGGTAAGGCTTTAGATCATAAATGTTTTTAATTGAAGCGTAATAAGAGACGTGTGCTTAAGTCTACCCAAGGTCTCAAGGGTGTCTAGACCTAAGCTCTGATACCATGTTATGATGCCCCAAATTATAAGGACATCATAATAAGATTTAGAACTTAAAATTAATGTTGCCACCAATATCACCAACATCCATTAATTAACAACCTAGAAATTGAAAGTTTCCAAATTACAATTCCAAAAAGACTTAAAACTTAGTCTCAGTACAAAAAATAAAACAACTATGAAAGAAAACTAGAGAAAACTAGGAAACTTAGGAAATGGTTCGTGGAACTTAGGGACTCTTCAAGCTAACCAAGGCTGAATGTCACCTTGCAAGGCCTCGGTGTTTCCTTCATTTTCTTCGGTACCTGGCATAAAACGCCAGGGCAACGAGAATGCCAATGAGCGACGAACTCAATAATATACTACAACTCGAAAATACCCACCCCGATAATAATACTCACAATTAATGAATAATGCGTAGTAACAAAATAATAGCTAGCATTTAATAAGCATAACAGGAATGCCAACAGTTAAAATAATAACAATAGATAAATAAATAAATCAAAATGGCAAACGGAAATAATAATTCATCATAAGGAAAATGCACACTTTTCTTTTTAAATTCTCATGGATTTAGTTTATCAGATAAATTTAAGTAACTCCCCGTGGAGTACTATTTCCACTCAACTGCTAAGCAATGGCCACGGGCAATTCTGAATCTCCCTTTGTCAAATATTCAAATGTTACTTGCTGTAACTACCAATGATGCCCACGCACTAGGGTTACGTACGCGAGTCATGACATCGCGGTCTGCCCCAAGGGAACGGTCTATGTTGTGACACTAGCACCATCAACCTTATATCGTCTACACCGATAAGAGCCGAAATACCTTTCCGTACCATGTTAGGGTTCGTAACTCACTGGCGCAAACTTCTAAACCGGGTTCACCCCATCACTTTTAAATTTTTAATGTATCAACGGTTCAATTTTGTGTTTCTTTATTTCGTCGAATTCACATTTTTTTTTTTGCATGTGCGAGTTTTAGCTCGATAATATAGACATCCCATTTTTGACCGACCTCAAGACTTAGACGTCATCATTTGTGCACTCAATGATTGTGCTTATTTGTGCTCGTTTTGAGTGCCCGAAGTTCTCGGCAGAACGCCTTGTCTTTGAGCCTCTAAACCCTCTTTGTTTTGTGCTTGTTTTTTGACCAAACCTTGGTGCCTCTTCCCTGGAGGGGGGAAGGGCCTTGTCGGCCACTTGAAGTGGTTGGTCGGCTAGGTGAGGTGGCTGACGGCCATTTTTCTCCTTTTTTATATATTTTCTTAGCCAGCTATGCCAATAGTTATTCATTGAATACCATCTCCATACACGTGTATGGAGAGATGAATGCAAGCCTTTGGCTTGGATTTCTATATAATGGGGGGTCTCTCCCCCATTTGAGGAGGTTAGATAATTTGTGAGCAAATTTCCTCTCTCTCTCTCTCTCTCTCTCTCTCTCTCTCTAGAATTCTCTCTCTCTCCCTATTTTGTGCTTGAAAGTTAGAATTCTCTACACTTTTGTACTAAGACCCTTAACCAAACATCGTTATCTTGGAGCTGAGGTTCTTTGAGGCTTAGTTTGAGCTCCTAAGGGTGGTTTAAGCTTAGAATTGTGACTGATTTTGTGCTGTGCTTCAAGAGATAAAGGACTTGCCTTGTAGACTTTGTTTTAATCAATTGCTTGGCTATCTTTTTACACTGTTTTGGGCCTAGTTTTCAACTATAAAAAACTCTGATTTTTGGGCCTTAACATCTTGGTTTGAAACCATTTTGTGCTAAGGGGTTGTCCACCTTTCTTGTTGTTTGTTTGTGTGAGCTTTTGTGCCATCTTCTAGCATATTAAAGTCAAAATTTTTGGGCCTTTAAACCACTGAAATTTTGAGTTATTTCAATGGTAAAAAGTATGTTTTGAAGTCCAAAAATGAAGGGGGTAGCCTCCCCTCCTTGTGTCTCACTTCCATGCCTAGTTAACATCCTATGGTAGCATGTTTTTATGGGTTAACCTAGCTTAATTCAGGCATGTCTTAGGCTCTGATTTGGCATGATTTAGCTCTATTTTGGGTTGCTTTGATCATATGAATCATGTTTTGTATAGTTATAGTGCAAATGCCTTCACTAGCTCAATGTTTTAGGTCTCTAACATGTTTTGCTTGAGATGGTTGCATGTTGTAGTGTCATTTAACATGTGATTTCAGTGTATATAGCTCTGTCACACTCTCAATTATTTCACTCTTTAATTGCTTTTGAGAGTTATGTCTTGAGTCTTGTTTCTCACTTATTTCTAGCCAGTTATGCTTCAATCTCAACATGTTTTAGCCACCATTTTGGCATATTTTAACTCTGTTCAGAGCTGGTTTGGTCAGTTGAGCTTTGTGTTGCATGCTTATAGTGTTGTGCTCTTCACTAGTTTGATGCTTTTGGCTCTTAACATGTTGTGCATGTGTTGCTTGCATGATTTAGTGTCATTTTGCATGCCATATCAGCACTGAAATGTTTGCAACCCCCCTTTATTCTTTACTTTTTACTTTGTTTTGAAAGTGGCCTTGAGCCTCTTGTTGGCTTTAGTGTGGAATTGAGGCTCATGCCTAATGGTTTTAATCCTCCCTTGAGGGTTTCTACTAACCAACAGCATGAGGCCTCTTTCATGCTCAAGGCACTTGTGGCTTAGGATCTCTTTCCAATTAGAGGACTTTCACTTTGGACTTAATCGGTTAAAGGATTAATCGGTAATGTAAAATGTGTAAACAAAACATGACAAGTAAAACTTGAGCAAGATAAGCATGTTGTATTGCATTGCATGTGTTTGGATCAGACGTTAATCTAAACACAAGAAAAATGGGACGTTTCATACTCAAAGTGATGAAACGTGTCACATTTCTTGGTCACCGTCACCCTTGATCATGCATGATAGGGTGGTGGTCTTTTGAGTCTTATTTGTGCATTCATTAAGCTTGTACAAGCTTGACTGTTTGGCCATCATGCATTGAAGATGCTTGATTGGTGGCTTAAGAGCCAAGTGTGACACTTATTTGAGCTTAAGAAATGATAAGGAGGGCGGCAGTACACACATCTCTTGAAAAATGCATTGCTTTGCCTCTGTTGTTCTCTGTTGTAGCAAAAACAGAAGTTTGGAAAAAAAGAAAGTAGCCGATCGGCGACTTAGACTAGCCGACTGGCCAGTTAAGGTAGCCGACAGCCGCTTTTTGTAGCCGACCGGCCACCAGTCAATTTTTGTGCAAATGTGTTCTTGTGTTAGAGCAGAGGCAATCTGGAAATTGGTACAATATTCAGAGATCAAAGCGAGTGCAAATAGAAGCAACCGATGGCAAGGCGATGGATTTTCGGGAGGAAGCCAACCGAGCATGCATGTCTCCCTCGCCTTCAAGGCCGTTTACTTGCTTCATTTAAATTGCTTTAATTAGCTTAGCATAGCTAGTTATTCAATTTGTTTTGTAATATTTTAATTAGCTTAGCGTAGCTAGTTATTCAATTGTGTTGTAATAATTAGTTAACTAGAATAGTTAATTAGTTTCGTGTTGTAATAATTAGCTTAGCTTAGTGTAGCTTAGCTTATTCATTCAGACCCTCCTTCACGAGGGCGCAATGTTGTAATAAGCGTGCGTATGTGTGTGTATGTCTCGCAACCCCACGTCTTTTTCCTTTTTATTTATCCGCTTTCGATGGTTAGTTTAGGGGCATTTTCAATTAGCATACGTTATGCTTGCATGTTTACATCATTCATTTGTCTTGTATGCACCGAGGTTCGGCACATCATTCAAACTACATTGTATTTCAATACTTATTTGAATACGTGTTTCAAAGCATGCTATCAAAGTGTTACAAATGCCATATTAGTAGCCGAGCTTGTTAATTGCATATTGCATGTGTTGCATTATGCATTTTGCATAGTTAGGATCATGCATTGTTTCTAACTAGCTTTTGTTTTGGCTTGGAGTACTCAGTAAGCTTTTACGCTTTAGCATACTTGCATGAGTATGAGTGATGCCATGTTTTACATGCTTACCAGGAGGCTATTTGCTTAAATGATTAACTGCATGAATGCTTGCGGATGAAGGCTTTGTTGCTTGAATTGGAATAGTTCAACGAATGAATGTTTTAAGCCCACTTTGCGAAGTGGCAAATCATGTTTTAAGCCCACTTGAGGTGGCAAATCCGCGTTTTAGCCCACTTGAGGGTGGCAAATTCAAACCATTTTTGAAAACAAACATGAGTTGAATTCATTCCAAGTCTTACGACTTAGTCTATACTTGTTTGTGTGCGTCACATAGTAAAGTTAGCTAAATAACTAGAATAAGAACACATGAGGTTTATAAATCAACATATTATGTTCAGTAGAGGCTGATCTTTGATCGGGCAAGCAAGGGTGCTCATTTCAGGACTTTCCCCTCTCATACCCAAGTTTCCAAGCTGAGGCAACTTTGGTGATGACAGACATGCGACCTTTGACACGAGTCAGGGTTTCCTAAATTTCCCAAAAACAAAATATTTTGGTGGTGACTCTGTAATCTGGCAATGCAGTCCAGTTTTGGCATTATTTTATCTAAAATCAATTTTCCAAAATGATTTGCCAGATTAGACTCTTTGGTGTTTATCAGTCTCACATTGCACTTTGTGAGATTAGATTCAGAACCGTGACAGGAGTCTGAACTGTAGGACCAATTCGAGCTCTCCAAAAGGGGACGTGAAGAAAGTCGAGTCTACAGTTTCTGGCGACTCTGCTGGGGATTTAGAGAACTTGACTCGAACTCATGATATGTTGTTTTATCTACATTTATGTGTTTCTTTGCATTGCATTTGCACTGGTGTGCCTAAATCACAGTGTTTGCCATATGCTATTCCTAAACGGTTTGCCGGAGGCTTGCTTAGAAAAATGTGCCATAAGGCTGACCGGTTGCGGGCTCTGCCACGATGGGAACACAAACCTTAGATCTGGACTACCGCTATACCGTTTGATTCTTCTTTCACTTCTCGGTGTTAGGAGCGAGAGGTATATTATGTGGTCTTGCTGAGGCACCCTTTTTGACCAATCGACCTAGTTGCATATCGGAAGCCTTAGAGACTGTTCCAATCTAGGACAGGTTGCTCACTCGAATGTAGGTTTGTTTGAAACTGCATGTGTGCGTAGTGAACGCCTAGCTCTTGACGAAACTAGGACAGGGTAACCCTACCCCACCATAGGGGTGTTTTGGCTCTCACTTGCTTGATATGTGCTTTTAGATTGTGACTTTGCAGGAATGCATGTATCAATTGCAAGTCAAGGTATCAGTTTGAGGGTATCAGTTTTGAGGCAGAAATTTTGGGACATAAATCAGTGTTTGAGTACAGATTGTGCTGCTTATGATTTCAACTGTGTGTTGTCTTTGTCTAAGCCGAGGTGTTGTGCGTTTACTGATTATTGTTTCCTTTTTTTGCTTTATTTTCTTTTTGCAAGGTAGTATTTCACAATTGCTTCCGACGAGGCAGTTTCCCCTTGAGCACTCTAGACCAGAGTCAAGAGGATTTACCAATCTGAGGATCTTGTTGGAGGACAACCAGTGTTTGCTTTGCTACCCTCGGTTACGAGACGGAAGACAGCCAGACATAGATCATCAGTTCAACAGTCACCAATTCAGTGGTCACTATTTGCTTCACCTGTGCGCAGTCGGGCCCAGTTTTCTGCTTCCACCTCAGAAAGAGAGTATACACCGGTTCTGATAGATCAACACCCCTCAGACAGTATGAAGGATATGATGCGCCAACTTCAACAGAGCATCGAGGCCATGCCTGCTCGCCAAACGGAAGTTACCGCTCGCCAAACAGAGGTTGTAGCCCAGTAGGCTGAACTCATTGCTAAGCTTTAACAGCAACAGTAACAACAACCACAGCAGGCAACAACTTTTGCATCCTACCCACCTCTTGTAGATATTTCAATACCTAGAGCTCTTGCTCCCACAGCTAATGTCCAGGAAAATGCGGACATCCCAGTGGATCTGATTCCACCCCAGATTTTCAAACCCAACAAAGACCCCCTTTGAGTTCGAGGCCGACCCTACCACTCTGAAAGTGAGCAAGCTTGAGAAGCTTTTTAAGAGGGCTCAGGGAGTCAACTCAATCCCGGACATAGAGGACGGCTATACAGATTCGGCGGTGACATTGCCGGATAGATTTAAAATGCCTCACATAGACCATTTCGACGGTTCGGGTGATTCCATGGTCCACTTGCAACTATTTTCAAATATTCTACAGCCGATGGGCCTAACTAGACTGCAGAAGCTATCCCTCTTTGGCCGGACCCTGTCGGGTATTGCAGCTATTTGTTATGCTAAACTGGAGGATTATGTGAAAAGGAGTTGGGAAGAGATAGCCGAGGCCTTTGTCACCCAATATTCTTATAACACTCAAATCGAGGTCACAATTCGTGATCTCGAGGCTACTCGACAAGAGCTGAATGAGGGCTTCTCTGATTTTGTCACTTGGTAGAGGGCCAAGGCCTCCATGATGACCACCAGGCCAGCTGAGAAGGACCAGATAAGAGTGGTCGTTCGTAATTTGTAACCGAAGCTGCTGCAGAAGATGATTGTCTTACCCCTCCTTATATTTGCCGACCTTTATGAGATAGGGTGCAAATAGAGGATGCGATGAAATAGGGTTTGATTCACCATGAAAAAGAGCAGCCCAAGAGGGCTTTTATACATAGTTCAAATACGACTACAAGTAGCAACGCAGTTGTGAGGACCTCTAATGTTGGTATGGTCACCACCACACCGAAAACAGCCACCCTTTTACTGGTACATCCGGAACTACCCCACAACCTGCAAAGTACCCGCCCCGAGGCCAGAGGGTTTTCACCCCATTTTACATGTCTCTGTCCAAAGCCTTGGGGGTCCTGATCAAAAAGGGGCATTTAAAGCCCCTGGAGCCACACCCATTGCCTAATCCCCTCCCTCATATACATAACCCGGCCAAGTATTGTGTCTTCTATCAGCAACATGGTCATGATACCGACCTATGCTTTAGACTCCGTCATGAGATTCAGGATCTCATTGACAACAAAGTGATAGCGTCTTCTGAGAAGCCTAATGTCACTACAAATCCCCTCCCACTACATAACCAACCCCCTCTACCCAGGCAAGTAAACCTTATCCAAACAATGGCCGTCCCATACGACCCAAGCATATACATCATCCCCTCCCACCTGCCTAAGCTGGCACTGTTCATCCTAGAAAGCATAGACTTGTGCATGATGAGCGCATCCATATCCCAACCCGAGCCCGTAGTGGTGGCTGTGCTAGAAGAAGGTATGCTTGAGGGCTCCATGAGCTTAACTGAAGAAGAGTACAACCCTTACTGTTACATTGTGCCAACTAGCCAGGCTAGACTGAGGGTGGAATTGCCGATAGGGATAGAGGTTAATGTAGTCTGGGAGGATGTGCCAAACCAGGGGCTGGATGACTTAGCTGAGCTTGAGGAGGACATCAGTAACCTACAGTTCTTTGACGAACAGGATCTGGGGAATGTACAGATTGGCTGGTTTGATATGAACGATCAACGAATAATATAGGGTGGCTTAGTGACGAGCCAAATGTTGATGAGGGGTCTCAACCAAAGTAGGAACAGTTGGAAACAAGAACATCTACAATGGTCGGAACGGTCAACAATAAGGGGAAGTTGCCAGAGAGCACCGGTACAAAGAATTTTGCTCAAGAATTGGGTAGCTTGTGTACAGCTGATACAGAATAGGAGGCCGCACTAAAGTGGTTCGAACAGAAAAGAACTGAGACTGATTAGAAGGCTAGAAAAGCCAAAGGCCCCGCAGGGACTGATTGTGTCGTGAACACAAGAATGATTACAGCGGAACCGGATATGTGTTTGTCAGTTGCCGAAGGAATGTGGTGGGAAGATGAGGATTTGCATCTCGCCCACACGGATGAGAATTGGGGATAGAATCTGCCAGATGATACATGGTATACTAAGGAAGTCGATCACATGACTCAGAGTGGGCGGTACTTTAAGCCCCCACACTTGGACCAATCGGAAGCATCAAGGAAAGATAAAGAAGCTGAGAAACAGAAAGAGAAATTGTTAGAAGAAGAAGCTGTACTGAAGCAGCTAAAAAAGATTCAGGCGGATATATCCATTTGGGGTTTGCTCATGCTTCACAAGTGCATAGACAAGCCGTCCTATTAGCAATGGATAAAGCTAAGCTCTCTATTGACACAACCCCCGAGCAGTTAGTGGGACTGGTTTTCCCAGGTGGCGCTTCACCAACTTTGACTTTTACTAATAAAGAATTGCTGCCTGAGGGCTTTGAGTACAACAAGCCACTATACATCTCTGTGGAATGTAAAGAGAAATGGATACTAGTTGTCTTGGTTGATACCTGGTCTGTAATTAATATGTGTCTGTCGTGCACAGCCTATGCTATCAGTTTAAACCTGGTAGACTTCGCACCAACAACCTAGGTGATTCGGGCTTATGACAATACAAGTCGGGAAGTGATGGGGATAGGTAGGATTAGAACCCAGGTTGGCCTGGCGTAACAAGAGATTGAGTTCCACTTCTTGGATGTCCCGGCCACCTTTAATTTACTCTTTGGATGGCTGTGGCTGCACCAAGTGAAAGTTGTCTCTTCCACTTTGCATCACATGCTGAAGTACCCCTATGAGAAGGGGTAGCTATTGTTTTTGGGAACTCTTCCATACATCCTCCGCTGGAAGTTACTACACTGGTCTTGGAAATTGTATATGATGAGGAGGATGTCTTTTTGTTTGGGTTCACCTTAGTCGAGGCCTAGGTAGTGCAAGATATTTTGGCTGTTGATGAGAGGTTATATGTCAGTGCTCAATCCGTCTACCTCATGAATAAGCTACAACATGTACCCGGAATGGGATTGGGAAGGAGCGGCCAGAAGGGCGTGACTACATTGGCCGAAGTGCCACACAACGCTTATACCTTTGGTCTAGGTTACACGCCTACCAAAGAGGATTGGGAAAGAAAGGGAAAGGAAATGGGGGGAAGGGCCAAGGCTAAACAAACTGGGAAGCACTATAAGTTAGTGCATAGACCCATTCAAGGAACCCTGAACGGCCGCTTTGTCTAGGAGGGGGAAGATTTCCCATTTTGTGGCTTTCCTAAGCCATAGCTGAATTCTAAAAAGCAGCGTTTGCCCGGCTTTGAGATCTTTTTTGACTTACAGTTGCAAGGGGATGAAGTTGCAGAAAAGTAAATTGACCTACCAGCTGTGGCTGAACAGTGTATAGATGATTGGGGACAGAACTCGAAATAGGAGTAGCGCTGGCTTGTCTCCTCTCAGATCGTCAGATCACACCAGAGAGCTTGGGGAATGACTTCTCTGTTTCCATGATTGGGGATCAAACAGCTATGGACCCTTCTTCCGGCATTCTGGATGCATCTATCGCACCCTCCATCATTTGGCAATTCGAGGAGGGCTTTTTGTCCAGCAGTTCTGAATCAGGTAGTGAACTGGAATCTGATTCCACAGAGTCTGTGGAGTCAGAATCTGATTCTAGTTCTTCCAAGTCAGAGTCCGATATTCTTGGGGTTGATAACCCGAATGCCATTGTTTTGTCCAGGTCGTCTTTTTTCTTTTTTTTTTAAGTCGGCTGTAACCGAGGAATTGGACAAACTGGAAGTTGTGAATAAGAATGGTACCACTACTGTTTCTGAGTACTTTTCTGTGCCACTTGTTTATTATATTAATTAGGACTTTCAAAACTTTGATAAAAACGACGAGGAAGAAATTCCTCCAGTTTTGAAACATTTGATTGATCGAGAGAATGAGAGGTTTGTAAAACCTTTGGTTGATGAAATCACTTCAATTAATGTTGCTACTGAGAAAGATCCGCGTCTGGTCTAGATCGGGTCCACGTTGTCTTCGGAGGAACGTGAGCGCTTAGTAGCTTTAT
Source organism: Camellia lanceoleosa (assembly GCA_025200525.1). Classification (NCBI taxonomy): domain Eukaryota; kingdom Viridiplantae; phylum Streptophyta; class Magnoliopsida; order Ericales; family Theaceae; genus Camellia; species Camellia lanceoleosa. The sequence goes on along the minus strand of CM045759.1, from coordinate 120,683,870 downwards.
TAAAAGATTTCAAAGATGTTTTCGCGTGGTCCTACGAATATATGCCTGGAATCGATCATGAGATTGTACAGCACCGGATCCCTCTTGACCTTGAGGCCCGACCCATCAAGTAAAAGCTTCGAAGAATACGCCTGGATTGGGCTCTAAAAATCAAGGAAGAGGTCACCAAGCAGATAGATGGAGGGTTCCTATTAGTATCTGAGTATCCTACTTGGTTGGCCAACATTGTTTCGGTGCCGAAAAAAGATAGCAGAATTCGGATGTGTGTGGATTTCATAGATCTGAACAAGGTAGTCCGAAGGATGACTTTCTTCTACCGCACATCGACGAATTGATGGACTTCATTGCAGGCCATGCATTGCTCTCCTTTATGGATGGGTTTTCCAGGTACAACCAGATCTTAATGGCACCCGAGGATAGGGAGAAGACTGCCTTCACCACGCTGTGGGGAACCTACTGTTACAAAGTGATGTCGTTCGGTTTGAAAAATGCTGGGGCTACTTATCAACGGGCTGCAACCACTATCTTGCACGATATGATCCACAAAGAGGTTGAGGTGTATGTGGACGACATGATTGTCAAGTCCAAGGAAAGGGAGGGCCACTACACCGCCTTGAAGAAATTTTTCCAACAGATTAGAGAATATCGGTTGCGATTGAATCCTCAGAAATGTACTTTTGGCTTCACAGTAGGGAAAATGCTGGGGTTCTTGATTACATAAAGGGGCATCGAAGTCGATCCTTACAAAATCAAGGCCATATTAGAAATGCCACCACCAAGGACTGAAAAGGAGGTGCGAGACTTTCTGGAAAAAGTGCAATTCATAAGACGGTTTATTGCAAAATTAACCTTGACTTGTGAACCACTATTTGGTCTCCTGAAGAAAGGAAAGAAATTCCAATGGGATGACCGATGCCAAGTTGCTTTCGAGTAGATGAAGCAGTATCTACAGAACCCATCCGTGTTGTCACCGTTAGAGCTGGGGAAGCCATTAATTTTGTATCTGTCAGTAACCGACACGACTATGGGCTGCATGCTTACACAGGAATCTGAGGACAGAGTAGAGAAAGCCATCTATTACTTGAGTAAGAAGATGCTGAAATAAGAGACCCATTACACTCCGCTAGAGAAGGCTTGTTTAGCCTTGGTATGGGCTACCAAGAAGTTAAGGCACTACCTGTTAGCTCACTCCGTAATTCTGGTTTCGAGATTAGATCCCATTAAATATCTCTTAGAAAAACCAGTGCTTATGAATAGGCTAGCTCGTTGGTTGCTTCTTCTCTCCGAATTTGATTTGAAGTACATGACTTGCAAGTCTGTGAAAGGGAGAGCAGTAGCGGAGTTCCTAGCCGATCTTCCAGTGGAGGGAGACGAAGCAGTAGAGTATCTGTTCCTGGATGAGGCTATTCTGCAGGTCGAAGAAGAGATTTAGACTATGTACTTTGACGGAGCATCTAATCAGTACGGGTATGGGATAGGGGTGTTGCTGATAACGCCCAACAATTCCCACATACCTTTAGCTTTCAAACTCCGGTTCAAAGTATCAAACAATGAAGCAGAATACAAGGCATGCATCGCTGGTTTGGAAGCTGCCCTAGAACTAGGGACAAAACGGTTGGACATCATTGGGGACTCAAACCTAGTTGTGTCTCAAGCGAAAGGAGACTAGAAGGTTAAAGAAGAAAGGATGAAAATCTATCACTAAACCTTGGATATTCTGATTCCCAGGTTTGAGAAGCTAACTTTCACGCATCTGTTAAGAGAGAGCAACAGGTTCGCTAACGCTTTATTAACTCTATCTTTCATGATAGACATCCCTTTGGGAGTCCGGATGCGTCCAATCATTATTGAACAGAGGTATGTACCGGCTTACGAGTTAATCGCCGCGATAGATGAAGTACAAGATCAGAACCCCTGGTATCATGACATCTGGAACTTCCTGGAAAATTAGGGTTATCCATAAGGGACAAATGTGAAAGATAAAAGGGCAATATGGCGAATGGCTGCTTAGTTTATCATCTACAGGGGTAAATTGTACAAGCAGGGCCATCTGGGAATGCAGAAGCTGTGTGTTGATGAAGAAGAGTCGAAGCGCTTAATGGAGGCCATCTACGGAGGAGAGTGTAGATCGTACATAAGCAAAGTGATGCTAGCTCGGAAGATTCTCAGATAGGGTTACTACTGGTCAACCATGGAGAAGGATTGTATTGGTTTTGTTCGGCGATGCCACAAATGTCAGATCCATGCAAATCACATGAATATCTCACCGTCGAAGCTATACAACATGACTTCACCATGGCCATTTTTAGTCTGGGGAATTGATGTTATTGGGGCAGTTACTCCGAAGGGGTCAAACGGACATGAGTACATCCTGGTGGCAATAGACTACTTTACAAAGTGGGTCCAGGCCCAATCCTAGGCAGTGCTGAAAATGTCACACGTAGCCAAGTTCATCAGGAATAATATCATCTGTTGTTATAGGGTCCCGAATGAGATCATCTCGGACAATGGTTCCCACTTCAAGAAAGAAGTGATTGACTTGTTGGAGAAATACGACGTGGCTTTTCATAAGTCATCCACATATCGACCGTAAACCAACAGAGCTGTTGAGGCCGCCATCAAGAACATCAAGAACATTCTACAGAAGATGGTAGAAACCTACAGGGACTGGCCAGATAAGCTACCATTTGCTCTTTGGGGCTATAGAATATCAATTCGAACTTCTACTGGGGCAACTCCGTATTCTCTGGTTTATGGGATGGAGGTTATTCTGCTGATTAAAGTTGAGGTTCCGTCACTGTGGGTTATGGCTGAGTGCCAGATAGCAGAAGCGAATTGGCAGTAGAGTAGGTTTGAAGAACTTATGCTGTTCGACGAGAGGAGGCTGAAAGCATTGTACCACGTCCAAGGTTATCAACCAAGAATTGCCAGGGCTTTTAACAAGAAAGTTAAGTCTAGGAATCTGAAAGAAGGGGATTTGGTGCTCAAAGACAACCGAGCTTCCATCCATGACCCTAAGGGCAAATTCAGACCTAATTGAACTGGTCCTTATATCATCAAATCTATCTGGTTTGGTGGAGCTGTCATTCTTATGGACCTAGATGGCCTTGAATTCTCCTAACCAATCAACATGGACAAGTTAAAGAAATACTACCCTTGAGAGGCTCGTTAGGCCGAAAACCCAAAAGGGTGACCTAGGCAAAAATTAGTGCACAAAAAATTAGAAAAAAAAAAAAAACTGAGCTCGCAAGGTTAAAAACCCAGAAAGGGCGGCCTTGACAAAAGTTAGAATGCAAAAGAAGAGTGTTAATACCCGAGTGAACCCAAACTGAACTACGTAAGGCTTGATTCCCATCTTTGGGATACGTAGGCAACTTCATTCTGAAGTCCAACCATAAACACTTCCAAATCAACTGTGTCCATGTGATTGTTTTGGTCATCTTTGTCTTTTCCGCATCCAAGAGTTCAGTTGTGATCTTTGCTATCAGAGCTGGTTACAATGCAGTGCTATTCAGACAAGGGGCAACTTTCCAATTATTGGATTCGGGGTTATATATCTCAAGGATAGATTCTTGGTGTGTCCAATTGTGATCCTTATCGAAAAAGGTTTTTGAAAAGTTTTAATAAAAGTTGATTTTATTCAAATTAATCTTTTTACAACTTAGACCATTTTTGGACCAAAAAGAAAATTTTTAGTGCTCACAACCTTCAATTTCATTGATTTCAATACAGAGTTCTTGACCTCTTGATACAAATCGAAATTGCTTTTTATTACATGCAAAATGAAAACTTGAAAGTACAGATTAAAGCAATAAATTTGGAGCATAGTTGAGTCAGGTGTTCCTGCGTCCCCTCACAAAGCTTATAGAAGCTTCAGATGCCAAAGTAGGCCCGGTTTGTGCCTCATCTTCAAGCCAAGCTATGCATTCGCATGAAAGGGCGCAACTGAAATTAGGAGTGGGAGCCAGAAGTTCTCTTGTCCTCCAAGCAGTAGGATATCGAGCTATCTGTGTGCCTCGGATTGGAAAGGAAACTGGGTGCTCTACCCCCTCTTTCGGGCAAGTTTGGTTGTGTCCGAATTGATACCTGAACCGGAAGAGAAAATAGAAGACACAGTGTGTCAAGCCAATCAACTGAATGCCAGGTTGTCGAGACATGCTATAGCTCATCTCACGCAGATCAAACCAGGGGCAACGCCAAGCAATGTCAACAGCAGACCTGTTGCACATCTAATGGCACCACCATCCCTCGTTCGGGAAATCAATTAGCCGTTGGCGAAAGAAATAGCCTCGTACTGAATATGTAGGGCAAGAGTCCACTACCTTTAACCTGTCCATGAGCCATATCTGGGGAGGGATGAAAAATAAGAGAAATTAAAGAATAGAGAGGTGTACGTGGAGAGAAAAGTAAGAAAAGGGTTTTAAGAGAAAAACAGAGCTTGAGGACCGAGTGATGTGAGAAACACATGTGAGAAGGGTGGGAAACATTACCTGCAAGAGTAGTGGACTTCCTGCGAACTTGGTTGTCTCTCGACGATGGAAAGCATCCAAACCCATTAAAGTCTCGGCTAGTGTTAAGTCGTTGCAGCTCTTGCCCTCTTTCAAGCCTTGGGCAACTTCGATCAAGCGAATGCTAGACTCTCCAAAACCAAGGGCAAGAAGAAAATGAGCCAACATACACAAGCAAAGGGCATGCTGCTGAAAACATTGCCAAAGACGGTCGCTATGGTTGCCGGCGTCAGAAAATCAGTGAATGAGATTGAGAATGTCAAGTTCTCCATTATGAACTAAAGATCGAACATCGTGTAAAGTAAGCCCACACATCCGTCCTAAAGCTTGGATGTGCCAAAACGAGACTGGGGCAAGATCTCCTCATCACGCTGGAATTCCATCAAAACTTGGAACTCTTCAATTGTACGGCATGTCCCTTGCCCCCCGAAGCTAAATACATGTGTAACTGGGTTCCAATATCTAGCTGAGGCATGAAAGAACAGAAAACACAGTGGAGTACGATTTAGCGGGAATAGTGTATTTATCTCGAAACCCTAGAAATTCAGCTTTTCTAAGCCATCTAAATTTGCAATCCAATCGGAGAGTTTTTCGTTGAAGAACCGCTCTATTTGTGGCAAAAACAGAGCTGGAATGAAGAAACTACGAAGTCTTAACTTTTGTAGAAGATGAGACACTGAGTGGAAGACAGGTGGCAGCAATCTAGAGATTCCCTGCATCACTGGCCGACCGACCAGTTAAGGTAGCCGACCGGCCACCTTTGTGGTCAACTGACCACTTTAGTGGCCGACAATCACCACCAAGTGGCCGACAGCCACTGTTTGTCTCCGGTAGAATTGCCTTGGTCTCTCTGTATGTTGAGAATGCTGAAAACCTGTGTTTTGTGCTACTCTGGATGCATTCTGCTGTTTTGTTTTTGTGGTTTTGTTGAGTTGTTCTCAAGTTTGTTTCAATTTGTTTATTGAGTTGTCGCAATTTGTTTATCGAGTTGTTGCAATTTGCTTATCGAGTTGTATTTGTTTCGTTTATCGAGTTGTTATTTTGTTTATCGAGTTGTTGTACTAGTTGTTCTTTGAGTTGTTTTACTTTGTTTGTTATGTCTTGGTTGGTTCACTACCTGACTAAGCAATTGTCAAGACAATGTACAATATTCAATTTCCATCAAATCCCGTTTTTGTGTAAAATGGTGCAATGCGATGCTCAGAATATGAAATGCAACACGTTTTCATCAAAAAAAAGTTGTTTTCATTCCAATCATGGTTTCTTTTTACAAAGAGTACAAGTTTTTAAAGAAAACAAAACTACCTAAGGCTGTACAATGTGCTAACACTACTAGTAAAAAGAAACAAAGCAAAAAGCATCTAAATCAATACCACCCATCTCAAGATCAAGAGGCCCTCTTCATCCTCTTCCTAGGCATGGACTCAGAGCTATTGTTATCGGCGCCACTGTCCGAATCTGAGCCAGAGCCTAAACCAGAGTTGCCTCCGTTTCCATCCTCAAAGCCCTCCTCAGCATCGTCACTACCCTCAGAACCAGAGCCGGTGTCGTTGTATCCGCCCTCAGATGACTCTGACTGGGGACTCGCTGGTTCCTTGTCCTCACTGGTCTCATCATCGTCATCGCGCATGACAGGCTCCCGACGTTTCCCTCGGTCGCGTGCCGAAATCTCTCTCCTTGCTGCTAGAGAAGGCTCTGATGGTCCTGTCTGTAAAGGTGTAACCTGAAAAGGCAGTTTGAATATATCAGCCATAGTATGAGTATCAAATGCAAGTATGGTGTGCAGGGTGAGTACATGCAGAAGTCAGATATGTATGTGAATGTAATGTGTCAGATGTGATCTATATATGCAGTGTATCAGTGCAGTGTTTGAAAATGTTCAGTTGAGATGTTAGTTTCAGTATATGAATAAAAATATGATAACCGAAATGCAAGGAAGCTGAAAAATTACCTGAATGTTGTGGGAGCTAAGCATCGTCTCTGTCCTCAAGATCATACCCTCGAATGAGGCTAACACCTCAAGTAATCCCTCGACGTATCCGGTAGAGGGCTGCAAATGCAAGTTGAAATGATCAGTGAACGAATAAATGTCTGAGTATTTGAGCGATAAATGAAAGCTGTAATGTATACCGGTGGTGAATCGGGTGTCCTAACATATCTGTGACCAGGCAACATAAGCTCAATCGGGATCTAATAAGGCTCTCCAAAATACCGTCAACTCGTTAACTCAGTCAGAAGGTCTGGCCATCCAAAACCCTACCTAACAGGGGGTATCCCTCTAGCATGTCCCTCGGTGCTCGGGTCTTGCTCGTCGAAGCAGCATCTATTGCTCGAGCCCTGCTCGACGAAAAGATATCAGCTGCCTTCCCCGTGTGAGCACGAACACCTGTCAATGGGGGTATGAGGTACGTCTAGAGATGAGTCATGTAGTCCCCCTCCCCAATGAAGAGGTCTGTATCTCTACCCCGCATGAAGTCAATGATCTCCTGAGAAGAGAAACTTTTTGTGGCTCAGATAGAAAGCAGAGGCGGTAAGAGAACCGACTGTAATAGCAGACCCAGTTTTTGGCGCATGAAGCGCTCGCTAAGAAACCAAGCTTGGCCTACTGGCCCTCAAGTAGGAGCCGATACTGAGAAGCACCCCAAACTCCGACGAATTGAAATCTGGCACCCTCTAGCATCGTCGCCTAGGGCTGCCATGTGACCTGCAGACAGTAAGTGCATGGATTGGTTAGTTGCCATTAGATATGTAAAATGAATTGATACTGAAAGGAGAAAAAACTGTGAGTTTCGAATTACCTCTACAGCTCTTACTGCGTCGAAATACCGGCGAAGGAATGAGAGGGTCTCTGGTTCTCGGTACCGCACCGACTGGTCAGTATGGCACTTTAAAAGGTGTCTCGACCTCCGGCTCAGGAGCAAGCGCTAGGAAATAGGCGTACACCCATAGCTGTGAAAAGTAAGAGGACGGCAGTGAGAATACAGATAAACACAGATAATGTGGAAAACAGAGTATGTGTGCAATGTCCAGAAAATGCGGAATGCAAAGAATACAGAATACAGAAAATGCAGAAAGGAAAGTGTGCAGTACAATGTATAGAAAATACAAGTGTAGAGTAGAAATTAGACTTTGTGTGTGCAGTGTACAGTGTCTCTCTGCACTGGTCCGCGAACTAGGTGTATTGGACCATCCCTGATCGGAAAATAGACGGGTGTGCTCCCAGCAAATGGGTCCAAGCGGCCTCCCACTCACCCATATCGGAGTCGTATGGGATCGGCCGGCCTCCCACTTCAAGGCCCATTAACATGGCGAAATCATATGGGGTTATCGTCATATCCCCAGTGGTAAAGAAATAGAAAGAGTTGGTGGTATCCCACCATCTCTCTACCAATGCACCTAAGAGGGTCCTGCTCGTCATGAGGTGCGATAGCCCCATGCAGAACAAACCGAACCTCGCTTCGTCGATAATCTGGCGAACGCCGTCGGGGAGGTCTATGTTCCACTCCCTTGCTACGGTGGACCCATATCTGCAGGTAAAACGGGAGTCTACCTGTGTTCAAAATAAGCAGAAGAAATACAGTGTATGAGTGTGTTTAGAATGAGCAGATGAAATATAGTGCAAAAGTGCAAGCTATGTAAGAAATGTAAAGTACGTCGTAGAAATGTAAGAATGCAGTACATACCTCGGAGGCACCGTGGGACAGATGAGACTCTGGCTCTCGTAGCAGGAGATCTGCTAGTGCGCGTCGTACAAACCCACTGAAGTGATGGACTGTACTGGGTGGTAATGCATGCGCCTCGGGGCGGTACCTCTCCGGATCGAAAGGTCGCACTTTTGGTGACAACAGTATGTATTCAAGCTCTCCCTCCATCCCCGAAGAACCCCCGTCATGTGGAACGTCATCTGTCATCTGGAAAGAATGTGAGAAAGTAGGCGAAAATGAGCAAAATAAGTGGAAACTGCCAAAAGTCAACAAAAGTCAACTCTCGGAGAGAGAAAATGGGAGAAAAAGTCAAAGCCCGGGAAGAGGTGTCAAAGTCAAGACAAACTTGAGAGAAACAAACCTTAAGTGGTGAAAATGGAGAAAAAAGGTCCGAAAATGAATTTCAATCGGTTCAAAATGGAGGAAATCGAAAGGTTCTAGCGAATCCACTTCGTGAGGGGCGTTGGAAAATGTGTGTAAAGCACGGATCTAAGAGGAAAAAGTGTCTAGGGATGAAGAAGAGACAATTGCAGTAGTATAGGTGTAAGGAAATGTGATTTGGGAATGTGTTTTTAAAGATCTCCATGTAAAAAGACTGAAATAACCTAGAATTATCACAACTGGCCGACCGGCCACTTAGGTGGCCGACAGAATTTTCAGGTGGCCGACATAGCTTCAGGGTGGCCGGCACGTGTCCAGTGTTCTCCCTGTGTGTTTTTATGCTATTTTGTGTCTTCAGTTCTCGAGAAAGTGCAAGAAAAGTTCACTTTTCGGCTCAAAGTGTCTCTACGGAAGTTTCAACTCATGTTTTCGATGCATGACTCATCGTCAGCCGGCATGAACAAGGCGTATCCTTTTGAAATACATTGTAACTCCTTCAAGAGGTAAATTAGAGGTTACAGCTGAATCGGTCTTGTTAAGACGCGCATTTCTTTATTTAGTGTTTTGCATCGAACATGCTATTGATGTTGTATTGAATATGCATTGATTATTGTGCACAGAATGCGTATGCATTGCATTGCACTACACATGTTCTCATGTTTGCATAGAATATACACGTCGCGTTGTATTGCATTGTGCATGCCCTTATATTTGCATAGAAAATGTTCGTACCTGTTGCATTGAACATGCATTTGGTGTTGCATAGAATATGCTTCTGTTTTGTTCCTCGCATGATGTGCAGGAAGCATGCCTCTCTAAGCGTTGTGTCATGGTTATTCGTCTGGCATAGAACATGCATTCTTATTGTATTGTACTTGTCAAAGTTTCTTTCTTATGCAGGCATGATATTGTATGTACGGTTCATTCAAAGCTGGTGTAACCAAACGATATTGTATGTATGGTTCATTCAGAGGATCTCCAGGTAAGATCATTCATGTCCTTTGAACCTCCTTGTTTTGGTTAGAAGCATTGGGTTGTGTGCCTGACGTTTATACCACTCCTTATTTTGGTTAGAAGCATTGGGTTGTGTGCCTGATGTTTATACCACTCCTTGTTTTGGTTAGAAGCATTGGGTTGTGTGCCCGATGTTTATACCATCTCTTTGGTTAGAAACATTGGGTCATGTGCCCGATGTTTATACCATCTCCTTCAGTTAGAAGCGTTTGGAACGTATTCCGACGCTCATACTGCATTTTTGGTTAGAAGCATTGGGTTGTGTGCCCAATGTTTATACCTTGCTTTGGTTAGAAACATTGTGACGTGTACCCGATGTTTATACCACTTCCTTGGTTAAAAGCATTTGGAATGTATTCCGACGCTTATACCGCCTCTTTGGTTAGAAATATTGGGATGTGTGCCTGATGCTTATACCACCCTCTTTGGTTAGAAACATTGGGACATGTGCCCGATGTTTATACCGCCCTTCCAGTTAAAAGTGTTTAGAATGTATTTTGACACTTATATCACTCTGTTTTGGTTAGAAACATTTAGGCGTGCTCCGATGTTTATACCACCCTCCGGTGTTTGCACCACTCTCTTTTCCCTCTTGCGCGTGGCGCGTTAGGACACTTTGGTTAAATGCATCTGGATGGGTTCCAATGCTTATACAGCTCTTTGTTTTGGTTGCATAATGGTTGGATGTGTTTCACTTGTTATCACTATTCTCTGTGGCTCGGAACCTTAGGATGTGTCCTTAGGTTCACACCATCTCGCTCTCGTGTGTGCCACGCGTTCGGATCTTGTTTGCCGCCTCGGGTGTGCCCAACGGTTGTGGTTCTTTACCTTTCCTGCATGAGGTGTAGTTAAGATTGCATAATTTTCTTACATCCTTTCTGTATGAAATGTGGTTTGGTTCGTGTTAACTTGTTTATGTACGAGTTTGCTGTAGCATTTCTTTGCACAACATTTGCATCTAGATGTTTCATTACAGCCCTCATTGCATAATCATAAGTTATATTCTGCATCGTGCATATCATTTGCATCTTGCCCCAGAACTACGCTGGTTTGATTCCTTGCAAAGGGATACGTAGGCAGTCTATGGACGTAACCGTTCTTTGTTTTGTTCGTCTGTTTGTCTGAGTCTTCATCCTTGTCAAAAATGGGTTATCTCTGGGCTTTGACATTCACTCCCATTATTTCATGACTTCCGAGCTCTGTCAAAAAAGGGCAACTGTAGACACCCCATTTTTTACCAACCTCAAGACTTAGACGTCATGGATTCTGCACTCGATGATTGTGCTTGTTTGTGCTCGTTTTGAGTGCCTGAAGTTCTCAGCAGAACGCCTTGTCTTTGAGCCTCTAAACCCTCTTTGTTTTGTGCTTGTTTTTGGACCAAACCTTGGTGCCTCTTACCTGGAGGGGGGAAGGGCCTTGTCGGCCACTTTTCTCCCTTGTCGGCCACTTGAAGTGGTCAGTCAGCTAGGTGAGGTTGCCGGCCGGCCACCTAAAGTGGCCGATGGCCATTTTTCTCCTTTTTCAGATATTTTCTTAGACAGCTGTTATTCACTGAATGCCATCTCCATACATGTGTATGGAGGGATGAATGCAAGCCTTTGGCTTGAATTTCTATATAATGGGGGGTCTCTCTCCCATTTGAGGAGGTTAGATAATTTGTGAGCAAATTTCCTCTCTCTCTCTCTCTAGATTTCTCTCTCTCTCTCCCTATTTTGTGCTTGAAAGTTAGAATTCTCTACACTTTTGCACTAAGACCCTTAACCAAACATCTTCATCTTGGAGCTGAGGTTCTTTGAGGCTTAGTTTGAGCTCCTAATGGTGGTTTAAGCTTAGAATTGTGACTGATTTTGTGCTGTGCTTCAAGAAGTAAAGGACTTGCCTTGTAGACTTTGTTTTAATCAATTGCTTGGCTATCTTTTTACACTATTTTGGGTCTAGTTTTCAACTACAAAAAACTCTGATTTTTTAGCCTTAACATGTTGGTTTGAAACCATTTTGTGCTAAGGGGTTGTCCACCCTTCTTGTTGTTTGTTTGTATGAGCTTTTATGCCATCTTCTAGCATATTAAAGTCAAAATTTTTGGGCCTTTAAACCACTAAAATTCTGAGTTATTTCAATGGTAAAAAATATGTTTTGAAGTCTAAAAATTGAGGGGGTAATCTCCCCTCCTTGTGTCTCACTTCCATACCTAGTTAGCATTATATGGTAGCACGTTTTTATGGCTTAACCTAGCTTAATTCAGCCACGTCTTAGGCTCTAATTAGGCATGATTTAGCTTTGTTTTAGGCTGCTTTGATCATATGAATCATGTTTTGTATAGTTATAGTGCAAATGCCTTCACTAGCTCATTGTTTTAGGCCTCTAACATGTGTTTGCTTGAGATGGTTGCATGTTGTAGTGTCATTTAACATGTGATTTCAGTGTATATAGCTCTGTCATACTCTCAATTATTTCACTCTTTCATTGCTTTTGAGAGTTATGTCTTGAGTCTTGTTTTTCACTTATTTCTAGCCTTTTATGCTTCAATCTCAGCATGTTTTAGCCACCGTTTTGGCATGTTTTAACTTTGTCCAAAGCTGGTTTGGTCAGTTGAGCTTTGTGTTGCATGCTTATAGTGTTGTGCTCTTCACTAGTTTGATGATTTTGGCTCTTAACATGTTGTGCATGTGTTGCTTGCATGATTTAGTGTCATTTTGCATGCCATATCAACACTAAAATGTCTGCAACCTCCCTCTATTCTTCACTTTTTACTTTGTTTTGAAAGTGGCCTTGAGCCCCTTGTTGGTTTGAGTGTGGAATTGAGGCTCTCATGCCTAATGGTTTTGATTCTCCCTTGAGGGTTTCTACTAACCAACAGCATGAGACCTCTTTCATGCTCAAGGCACTTGTGGCTTAGGACCTCTTTCTAATTAGAGGATTTTCACTTTGGACTTAATCGGTTAAAGGATTAATCGGTAATGTAAAATGTGTAAACAAAACATGACAAGTAAAACTTGAGCAAAATAAGCATGTTGTGTTGCATTGCATGTGTTTGGATAGGACGTTAATCCAAACACAAGAAAAATGAGATGTTTCATACTCAAAGTAATGAAACGTGTCACATTTCTTGGTCACCGTCACCCTTGATCATGCATGATAGGGTGGTGGTCCTTTGAGTCTTATTTGTACATTCATTAAGCTTGTACAAGCTTGACTCTTTGGCCATCATGCATTGAAGATGCTTGATTGGTGGCTTGAGAGCCAAGTCACTCCTTTGAGCTTGAGAAATGATAAGGAGGGTGGCAGTACACACATCCCTTGAAAAATGCATTGCTTTGCCTCTGTTGCTCTTTGTTACAGCAAAAACAGAAGTCTGGAAAAAGGGGTGGCCGACCGGCCAGTTAAGGTGGCCGACAGCCACTTTTTGTAGCCGCCCGGCCACCAGTCAATTTTTGTGCAAATGTGTTCTTGTGTTGGAGTAGAGGCAATCTGGAAGTTGGTACAATGTTCAGAGATCAAAGCGAGTGCAAATAGAAGCAACCGATGGCAAGGCGATGGATTTTCGGGAGGAAGCCAACCGAGCATGCATGTCTTCCTCACCTCCGAGGCTATTTACCTGCTTCATTTAAATTGCTTTAATTAGCTTAGCATAGCTAGTTATTCAATTCATTTTGTAATATTTTAATTAGCTTAGCGTAACTAGTTATTCAATTGTGTTGTAATAATTAGTTAAGTAGAATAGTTAATTAGTTTCGTGTTGTAATAATTAGCTTAGCTTAGTGTAGCTTAGCTTATTCATTCAGACCCTCCTTCATGGGGGCTTAATGTTATAATAAGCGTGCATGTGTGTGTGTATGTCTCCCAACCCCACGTCTTTCTTCTTTTTATTTATCCTCTTTCGATGGTTAGTTTAGGGGCATTTTCAATTAGGATACCTTATGCTTGCCTGTTTGCATCATTCATTTGTCTTGCATGCACCGAGGCTCGGTGCATCATTAAAACTGCACTGTATTTCAATACTTATTTGAATACGTGTTTCAAAGCATGCTATCAAAGTGTTGCAAATGCCATATTAGTAGCCGAGCCTATTAATTGCATATTGCATGTGTTGCATTAGGCATTTTGCATAGTTAGGATCATGTATTGTTTCTAACTAGTTTTTGTTTTGGTTTGGAGTATTCAGTAAGCTTTTACGTTTTAGCATACTTGCATGAGTGTGAGTGATGTCATGTTTCGCATGCTCGCCATGAGGCTATTTGCTTAAATGATTAACTACATGAATGCCTGTGAATGAAGGCTTTGTTGCTTGAATTGGAATAGTTCAACGAATAAATGTTTTAAGCCCACTTTGCGAAGTGGCAAATTGTGTTTTAAGCCCACTTGAGATGGCAAATCCATGTTTTAACCCACTTGAGGATAGCAAATTCAAACCATTTTCAAAAACAAACATGAGTTGAATTCATTCCAAGTCTTGCGACTTAGTCTATACTTGCTTGTGTGCGTCACATAGTAAAGTTAGCTAAATAACCGGAATAAAAACACATGAGGTTTATAAAACAACATATCATGTTCAGTAAAGGCCATTCTTTGATCGGGCGAGCAGGGGTGCTCATTTCAGGACCTTCCTCTCTTGTACCCAAGTTCTTGAGCCGAGGTAACTTTGGTGATAACGGACACGTGGCCTTTGGCACGAGTCAGGATTTCCTAAATTTCCCAAAAACAAACGCCTTGTTTAGTTTGTTTTTCAGAAAAATTTTTGGGAAAAATTCTCTACAAACAAATTTTCAAGAGTAATCAAACCAAACAAATTTTTTCAAAAAAAATCTCAAAATTTTGTTTGGTTACCTACTTTCAAAAATCACTTTCTCTCTCATACACATCAAATCAATCACTTTTTTAAAAACTCTTTCCCCAAAACAATTTTCCAAAACTATTTCTGAAAAAAGGCAAACCAAACAAGTTTTCGTACTTTTTATCTCAAAAATTACTCTATAAACACAAACCAAACACACCCAAAATATTTAGGTGGCGACTCTGTAATCTGGCAAAGCAATCCAGTTTTGGCATTATTTGATCTAAAATCAATTTTCTAAAATGATTTGCCGAATTAAACTCTTTGGTGTTTATCAGTCTCACATTGCACTTTGTGATATTAGATTCAGAACCGTGACAGGAGTCCGAATTATAGGACAAATTTGAGCTCTTCGAAAGGGGGCGCGAAGAAAGTCAAGTCTACAGATAACCACAGTGATATAAGGTTTATATAGCACAACACAATCATATATGGCAACCAAAATAAATGTGATAAAATGTCTTAGGAATCATCACAAGATTTCTTAAGAATTAATACACTTCTTCTATCAATACTGTGTGGTCAGACAAAAAAATATGAAACTCATACCAAACGAAGTTCAACCATTATAATATTTTAACTGGTGCTAATTCATCGAGTTAGGAAAATATTTTGAGAAGAATACCAAGGCTAAAAACGATTTTGAAATAGAGAAAAAAAAATTGGAAGAAAATTGGTTTTTTGAACAGTGAGTTACATTAACCTCAAACACAGGTGTTTTGTGTTCGAAAAATAAAAAAGGGGCCTCAAACGGTGTCGAAAAGAGGCATGGTCAGAACGGTTTGCTAAATTTTTGAGTTTAGAACATATTTCCAGAATAGTGTGAAGATTGAAAACCAGTCGAAATGGTCAAATAATTTTTAAAAGAAAACTGGACAGATTCTGTCATATTTTGGAAAAATTAGCGTTTCTCTCTCAATACTTAATAAAAAATTATGAAACTAGCGGCGTTTGAAAGGTAACTTAAAAATCTAAATTTGCCGATTTGAATCACTTGAAAATTCATTCTGTGGAATAAACAGTGACCTGGTAAAGTCAGCATTGTTGTTGCCTCCAAACAGCAATGAAGTTAAAAATATATTTAGGCTGTGAAACGTTGTCAAATAATTTTCTTCAACATTCTAGCACCATGAAAACATGTTAAAATAACTCCAGTAGTTTCAGATTTTATGAAAGTGTTCGCATGAGTTTGTTTAGGGTTTATTCAAAACGGACTAAAAATACATTTTCTTTGAAAGTTCATTAGTTTGCGAAAAACACACTTTGTATCCACCATGAATCACATGCAAGACTAAAAAAATGTTTCATACTATTATTCCCATGTGAAACTCTAATCCTTCATATTTACTTTTGTTAGTGATAACAAAAAATAATATTTATGAAGAGTAAACACAAATTCATAAGCATGCAAGATTGATTCAACAATAGAGAATACTTAATCACATAAAGAGCAAAATCATTAGCTAAACCACATAATCCATACTTGTAAGAAGGACAGAAATCACATAATCATAAGATTATCATTCTATTCAAATGTAACATGCATTGAGCATTGGTGTATTATCAATACACACTCTTGCATATTTTAATGTATAGATTTAGTTAAGAAAAACATCTAAGGGAGGATAGGGGTTGAATATTTTTACCTCAATGAAGTTAAAAAAAAAATTCCAAGTGTTGGGCCTTTCTTCCCCTCTCTTCTCTCCTTTCCCTCTTGCTTTCTCTCCCTCTCTTTCTCTTTGTTTTGTTCAGTTACGTGTGTGTGTAATGGAAGGCTGAATAGTGCTCCTAATTATAGGAGTTTGAGGGCCTAATTTTATTATTATTATTATTATTACTTTATTTCTCTTTTAGCTTAGGAACTATCATGTAACAGGATAGCTTACAGTTTGTTTGCATGCCGTGGCTACCTTGACAAAGGCTTGGAATTGCCACCTATGCATGTAGGCATGGAGTGTGGCAGTAAGCAAATGCATGCATTGGCATGCTTGGGCCGTATTCCTCTGCCCAAAATAAATTTTGATTTTTTTTTTGTACAAAATAAAAATCAATTAAATATATATATATATAACCTAGTCACTAGATACTTTGCTCCCTACTATTCTCTTACTAACGTAGTTATTAGTTGTTTAACTCATTTAGTTTCCACAACTATATTTAGATACAAAAAAAAAAAAAAAAAATTCACAGAAAGATAAATAATTTTATTTAAAGGAATCTAATATTGGTATTAACCATGATGCTATTAACATTATAATTCGATAATTTAATAATCATTGTTAACTGACTTAATATTAATATTAATCAAACTAATTAGTTGTCTAAAAATTCAGGTTCTCACAGCAGCCACTTGGTACGCCGAGTTGGGGGATAAAGTGAAGTAGAATTAGGAAGAGTTGGAGAAAGTGTTTGTCAATCAATATTCTTACAATGCCCAAATGGAAATGATCACCCGAGAGCTTGAAGCAACCCGCCAGAATCTTAAAGAACCTTTTGTGGAATTTGTTGCAAGGTAGAGAGCAAATGCAACACAAATGACAGATCGACCTTCTGAGAGGGATCAAGTGCGGATAGTGGTGTAGAACCTTGAGCCTAATATGTTACAAAAGTTAATAGTCGCTCCACTATTCACTTTCAAAATTTTGCATGAATTAGGTGTTCAAATTGAGAGCGCATTAAACAAATGAATTATTCCCAGAACAAGCAAACTAACATAGAGGGTGTTTTTCGGGAATACCAATGCTAGCAGTAGCACTATTCCCAAACCCATTGAACTCAATACCGTTGCTAGTAATCCAAAACTGCCGACCTTTTTGCCACTACCAACCCACAAATAGCTAGTCTAACCCGAACTCAAGGCAGAACTTTCACCCCCCCTCCATATGAGTTTAACTAGCACACCAAAAGTCCTAATGGAAAGAGTGTATCTCAAACCCCTTTATCCCTAACCTCTTCCTGACCCACTCTCTACTAGACATAACCCCACCAAATACTGTGCGTACCATCAGCAGCATGGTCATAGCACCAATCGTTGCTACCGCCTTCGTCATAAGGTTCAGAATCTCATCAACAACCAAACGATAGCTCCATGTCAAGAACCCAATGTTACCACCAACCCACTTTCCATCCATGACCAAGTACCTTCTCCTCACCTTAACCTCATCCACATGCTCCCATCTACCTTCAACCCTAACATATACATCACCCCAACCCATCTGCCCAAGCCAAAGGTGTTCATTGTTGAAAGTACCAATTTGTACATGATAGATGCACCCAATTTGGTTCAGGTACACCAAGAGCGCCAAATGGCCGAACCTACTACTACTGAGATATTAGGAATGATTGAAGACCTTCAAGGAACAGTGGCAAATTTAACATTTGGGGTTTCGATCCCATCAAAAAGCTTCCTAATCTTAGGGTGAGTTGCAGTTGAAAAGGGCCAACTCGAAACTATTTCAAGTTTGGGTGATGCCAGATCAACAACAAATGGGCCTCGCTTCGATATAGCTACCCAATCCCTTGGCCAAGCAGAAGCAAGTGGCAGGAACAAGGCCGAGACAAGTATTGATCCCTTTGATGGGCTATTGAGACTTTGAAGATTAGAGAGTTAAACAAGCAACAAGTGCTCGCAATTGTTGCGAAGACTGTGAATGACACTTTTATCACTCAAGTTGAGAGCATTTTGAATCAGAGGGTAAGCTGTGAAAATAGACGCTTTATCAGAAACATTCATCCTGATTCCAGTCCCAAACCCATGAATACCCAACCAACACCCGCCAACCCATTTGCCAATATTTCCAAAACTAGTGTTTCCTCCTCCCAAAAACGAACCTTTGCCCATCTCCATATGAGCCTAACCTATGCATTGAAGATACTGATAGAGAAATGGTATCTCAAACCGATCAATCCTCGACCTCTCCTTAATCCTCTTCCACATAAACACGACTCTACCTAATATTGCACATTCCATCAGCAATACAGTCACCATACTGACAGTTACTGTTGCTTTCACTTTCGCCATGAAATTCAAGACTTGATTAACAATAGGGTTATCACCCCACCCGAAACTCCCAAAGCTGTCAATAACCCTCTTTCTGGCCGCAATAGATTGTCACTCCATAACATGAAACCCACCCACAATTTGCCAACAACCAACCATTACCCTAGCCAACACATCATACCTGCCAATGAGCCCAAACCCATTGTGTTCATTCATGATTCTTCTGATTCCGATCTGAGCAAAATGAACAAAATCATTGAAGAGATGGAAAGTTTCCTCGATCTTAGTGAGTTCAAGCTTGATGAAGCAATGGGCTCTTTACAGATGCCAGCACTGGTGGTTGGAATGGTGAACCTCAATCTCAACTAGGGGAATTGTCGAAAGCACTTGGAAAGGACCTTCTAAACTAGGGGCATGGTGTGAAAAAATAAGTGTTTCGGTTAAGAAGATGTGTGGGGACAACGTGATTATGAGGTTTAATCTGTGTGACCCGATTTGAAAGTCAGAAATTGATCCTTCTAGGTGTGGATGTTAGTATTGCTGAATTGAAAACAGGTCTAGACCTTCCCGTGGGCTACTTGAAGTTGTTTTTGAAATTCTACAGATGGACTTGGAAAAGGGAAAACCTCTTTTGTCTCAGAAATGCTTCTTTTGTTTTGAGTTGGTCTTGTAAATAGTTGTGTTGTGAGTTTTATTTTCTTTGTCTTTTCTTACATTGTTGCGTCAGTTGAGTCTTTTCCTTTGATTCGCTCTCGTGTACCCTCAGGCCATCATATTTACAAAAAAGTTAGAGTCAAGTTTTTGATCATTTTGTTGTGTCTACAGGAATGCATGTGTAACCTTTTACAAATGGGAAAACTTCAAAATTGTTTTTTGAATGAGATTTTATTAATAAGCTCCAATGTTGAGAAGATTCCCTAAATGGTTTGAGTGAATTCTAACTTATCGGCACAATGTCTTTCATGATCTCAAAAGTTTAAGCTACTTCTTCAGTTGTTTCTTCTACAAAACTGGCAAAGATATGTTCAGAATTGTGCATAGTATTCTACATTGTCCTGGGGATTCTCTTCACCGTTAAGCGATCATGTTGGCAAGCACAAGGCGGCTTTCAGACTAATTAATTATTCAAAATTGATTTTTCAAAAGATTTACCGGATTTTGACTCTTTTGTGTTTATCTATTTCACATTGCACTTGTGAGATCAGATTCAGAACAACAGGAGTCCGAACTATAGGACTATCGTATTTGAAAGAAGCATGAAAAGTGAGCTACAGTACCATTTTTATGGCAGAACAGAGTAGAGGCTAGGGTAAAAACAGATTATTTTTCTGACTACGAATAGAACAGTTGTGGCAGCAAAATAGAGGAGTTTTTTGGTGGAAATTCTTGTTCATGCATGTGCAACTTTTCAATTCCCATGGCCGTTAAATAATGTTTTAATAATAGGGAAAATTACACTAACAGTCCCTATAGTTTGGGTCTCGTGTCACTTTGATCCTTGACTTTTCAGTTGTGGCTATTTGACTTTGAATTTTGAATCTTGTTCCTAATAAGGGCAATTGAAAATATCATTGCTTAATTTTAAGGGCAAAATCCTCAATTTGATAAAATATAAACTAATTTACAAAAATAAATGTCAAAAAAATATGTTTAAATTTGTTAAAATTATTTCTACCCACCAAAAATAAAATTATGTAAAATTGATAAATCTTTTAGACATTTTTTTTCTCCAAAATAATTTTTGTTATGTATTTCGTAATAATCATGTAATGAGTGGTTATTAAGATTTTAATGTGTAATCAATATATTTAATATATGAAATGTTTTTAATTTTAATTTTTTTTGATTTAATAGATTGGTTTAATAATGATATCAAATTTGTCACCATATTTGACTTTTGAAAAAATAGAAACTAATTTAATGAAAATAAAAATAACCATCAATTACATGATTATCATCCAAACACATTATAAAAATTAATTTGGTAAAAATAAATAAATGTCTAAAGATTTATCAATTACATAATTTTATCTTTAGTGGGTAGAAATAATTTTTAAAATTTTAAAAATATTTTTTTGATATTTATTTTTGTCAAATTAGTTTATATTTATCAAATTGATAATTTTGCCCTTAAAATTAAGCAATAGTATCTTTAATTATCTTTATTTGGAACAAGATTCAAAATTTAGGGTCAAATGTGTCACAATTAAAAAGTCCGAAACCAAAATGACACAAGTCCCAAACCATAGGGACCATTAGTGTAATTCACCCTTAATTGTAATATGTTGTACTAATTTGTAGCTTCATTCTAATTTGTAGTTATAATTAATTAGTTAGTTCAATTCTAATTTGTAATAATTAGTTAGTGTAGCTAATTCATTTATTTGGTAATGTAATAGTCAGTTAATTTGGTAATTAGTTAGGACATTCATTCGGACCCTCTTGCACGAGAGCAAACTTATAATATTGTATATGTCTTCCAACACCCATTCTTTCTCTCTTTTATTTACCCGTTTATGATGGATTGCATGTCATATCATGTTTTCCTTAGCATTTTCCATGACCTGCATCCACTTGTTTTGCATGCATAGGGTTCGGCTCATTAAGGGGGATTACGTATTGTAAAATGAAGAGGTATCTGAAATATTCTACGAGTGACATGCTAGAAAATTTGCAAATGAGGGCCCCTCTATTGTTGTGTTATCTAAAAAATATACTAATGAAAATCTTGATGTTTGGTATTGTCCTCTAACGAAGGCTATTCCGATTCTGACACAGACTAAGTCGGTGGGTTTGCTGGAAATGGGGTGCTGGTAATATTAATACAGCACCCTCCCCAGTCATACCACTCACACCATTCACACCGGGTTTTTTAACTAATAGGGAGGCCTTGTACGGCTGGTGTGAGTTCATTGTTTACCACTACAAAATGCCTCGCCAAGCCTCTTTTCGTTTCTATGCCAAGAATATTTTTCTCACCTACCCACAATGCCCATGCCCAAAAGAACATCTCTTGGAACTCCTCCAATCCCTTCTCCAACTAGCCTGTCAGCCATATTACATACTTGTCGCAAGTGAGCTCCACGAAGATGAAAACCCTCACATTCATGCCATGGTTCAATGCACAAAGAAGATCCAAACTACCAACCCGAGATTTTTTTATCTCACTGGAACCAACGACAGAATCTATCATCCAAATATAGAAAAACTCCACTCTCCAACAACAAGTTGACAGTATATACAGAAAGGGGGCGACGACATAGAATGGGGAGAATTTTCATCGAAGGGAAAAAGTCCTTCAAAGAACAGAGACGAACTCTGGAGAGGAATACTTGCAAAAGCAAAAACGGAGGAACAATTCTTTGCACTCTGCAAAGAAAATCAATGTCGATGTTAATTCCTACTTACTTGAATACATGTGCCATCACATGCCTCGAATTGACTCACAAACCATATTAGTAGCCAAGCCTATTAATTGTATGTTGTATGCGTTACATTAGTCATGTTACATAGTTTAAGACCATGCATTTTTCCAATTGTTTTATTTTTTATTTTTGGCTTGCTTCGAAGTACTAAGTGAGTATTTCTTGTTTAACATATTTCATGCGTGCGATTGTTGCCATGTCAAGCATAACTACCATGAGGCTAAATGATTAGTTTATATATCTCTTGAATGCCTGTGAATGAAGGCTTTTCGCTTAAATTGTGATGATTTGATTAATGTACATATGAGATCAATTTTTCAAGTGGAACATATTCAAAACACTTTTCAAAACAAACATGAAATCAAAGTACTCCAACTTTTGTGAATTAGTCTATACTTGTATGCATCACATAGTAAAGATAGCATAATAATCGGAACAATAGCATATAATGTGCATAAAAATTACATCATGATTAGTAGAGGCCGATTTTTGATCGGGTGAGTGGGGTGCTCAATTCATAACCTTCCCCTCGCATACCTATGTTCTTGAGCCAAGACACTTTGGTGATGACGGACTAATGGCTTTTGGCACGAGTCACAGGTTTCCTAAATTTCTCAAAAATATTTAGGTGGCGACCCTAAAATCTGACAATGTAGTCTATTTTTAACAATTTTTTATTCAAAATAGATTTTCCAAAATATTTGTCGGATTTGAACTCATTTGTATTTATTTATTTCACATTGTACTTGTGAAATCAGATTCATAAAGATGGGAGTCCGAACTATAGGGTTATTGTATCCAAGGAGACTAAACCTTTCTAAGAAATACGAAAAGCAAGCTACACTTATAAGTTTAGACAATATAGTACAAAAGTAAAAATACTTTTAAAAATGTACAATTTTACCTTTAAAAAAAAGTCTCATGTGATAGATACATTTACTGATTTCATTGATAGTGCAAAAGATCAATTGTTACAATAAAAAAAAAGGGGGGGGATTAAAATAAAATTTAATGTAAAGTGTAAAAATACAAAGTGCATTTTTTTATATCATTTTATTTGTTTTATTCATTTATGATATTATAATAAAATTTAATGAATTATAATCATATTAATAAAAATGAGTTATAACACATAATTAATAAAAAGTGTTAATGCATATATAGTATTCGTATTCCTAGACATATTAGGTATTGATTTCTTCGATATATTTGGGAATAGCCATAGTAGGTTTTTTGTAAGATACTTTTTCTCATAGTTAGATTTCTAATAGAATATTCTTTCTTAGCCAATATATATAGTCTTTTTATTGTATAGGAAAAATTCATTGAATACAATACATATTATTTCCTCTCTCTACTATTGTAACATGGTATCAAAGATATAGGTTAAGCTCTTGGTGTTCTTTGCCTTACCGGTAGGCGGCAACTTTGCCTTGGCCGCCCACCGAATCTCAATCCATTTCGCTGCCATATTTTTCTTTCAATATTGCTTTGTGGTGACCTCTTCCTTTGTCCGCTGGTTTATTCCTACCTTAAATATCTCTATTATATTTTTTTTTACTCGCAATCCTTTTTTTGTGTGTGTGTGTTTCTACTTCACTATGTCTTCCCCTCTACTTCAACTTCAAATAGGTTTCTATCTTCATACCTATTTGAGTTTGAGTGGGGTATTATACCTATATCATAAATATCATAGTGAGTATGATTATACACTATGCAAACCACCCAAGTCGTTTTCTTAGCGCACTCTTTAAGCAGCCTCTTTGGCGCACTCCCTATAAAGCCGCCTCTTTTGGCGCACTCTCTAAGCCACTCCATTGGCACATTACCTAAGCCATCTCTTTGGTGCACTCTCTAAGTCACCCCATTGGCACATTACCTAAGCCACCCCTTGTGGCGCACTCTCTAAGCTGCCTCATTAGTGCACTACCTAAGCCGCTCCCTATGGCGCATAATCTCTGTTGCCATCATCCATACGACGTATCATCTAAGCTTCTCCTTGGCACACTTTCTCATAAGCCACCCTCCTAGCGCACAAAGTCATCTGTTGCCATCATTGTTCAGAGCCACATCATAAGTTATATGTGTGTCACGTTTGCTGGTTCAACATCTAGCCTCTACAACAGTCCGGCATGACCTCGTAAACTGTTCCAACATTGATTCCAGTCAATTTCTACAACGGTCCGGTACGACCTTAAACTGTTTTGGCATTAGTTTCGGTCAGTTTCTACAACGGTCCGACATGACCTTAAACTCTCCCGGCATTAGTTTCGATCAATTCCTACAACGGTCTAACACAACCATAAACTGTCTCCTGGTATTAGCTCCGGTCTCTGATATATCTCAAGTGCCCTTGTGCTCCAGTTTAGACTGTGCAATCTATTTGCCTTTTATTTTATTTAGGTTTATTTCATGTTTTAGTTTCTCTCTCCAAACTCAAGATGTTTATTCTCTTTGAGTTTGAGGGGAGATGTTAATGTATATATGGTATTCCTACATATATTAAGTATTCATTTCCTAGATATATTTGGGAATAGCCATAGTTAGGTTTCTTGTAGGATTTTTTTTTCTTATAGTTAGATTTCTAGTAAAATAATATTTCTCAGCCTATATATACAAGTCTTCTATTGTATAGGAAAAATTCATTGAAGACAACATATTATTTCCTCTCTCTACTATTGTAACAAAAAGCAACTCTCAAAACCAGAAAAAAAATAAAAATAAAAACACAACTACATGAAAAGGAAAAAAAAATCATACTAAAGAAACTGTAACAGCCTATCTAAAAAAAAGAAAAAAAAACTGTAACAAATACAGAAAAGTTTTAGCCAAGTGGGTCGTATCATTTCAATCTGGCTCAATTAAAATTAATTGGATAAATTACACATCTTACCCTATGTAGACACCCCATTTTTGACCGTCCTCAAGACTCGGACGTCACCGTTGGAACACTCGGTGATTATCCATGTTTGTGTTCGTTTGGAGTTCCCGGAGTTCTCGGCTGTGCGAGCCTTGCCTCAGGACCTCCGAACTCGACCGTTTGTGTTTGGTTCTACACCAAACACTTGTGTTTTGCCTTGGAAGGGCAGGGAATGCTTTGTGAGGCATCCCCACACACCACCGGCTGGAGCTAGAGGCCACCGGCTGGCTGTAGTTGCTATCGGCACTCTTTTGTGCCGACCGGCACTAAGTTTTGTCAAAATGACACTCTTTACCGGCCGGGCACTGTTCAGCTGCTTTTTGAGATATTTTCTCACAGCTTTTCAGCCTTTTGCTCCCCTCCGTACACGTGTATGGAGGGATGAGCTTGTTTGGTAACTTAACTTGTAAGTTTGGTTGCCTATACAAGAGGAACTCTCTTCTCTTGGCTAAAGGTTGGAAATTCTTGAGAGGTTTCAGCCATTTTAGAGAGAAACCAAGCTCTGGTTTTAGGTTAGATCATATATCTATCCTATCTCTCTCCTTTCTTGCTTATTTAGTACACTAGGTGCTTTAGTTCATACTTTTGCACACAAGCACCTAGTGTTTCACCTTCCTTTGGTTCTTGAGGGTCCAAAGGTTTGTTTTGAAGCTTTGGAGCTGGTTTGGTACTCAAGGAAGCCAACACATCATCTTTATTGAAGAGGCTTCAAGGGTAAGACACTATACTCTCTTTTTACCCCATTCTTGTACCTTCCTTTTGCTTGCTTTATAACAGTTTTTGAGCTTAGTGTTTGGAACATAAAAGTTCTGATTTTTGACCCTCTTTATTGTATATTAAGAGTGTTTTGTGGTTTGGGGAGGTTTGACCCCCTTTAGGCCTTGAAAAGGGCTCATTTTGTGCTATTTTGGAGAGATCCGGGACTTGTGTGGTTGGACCTCTCCACCACTGAAATCTTGAGGGATTTCAGTGGTGGAGATGATGCCTTAGAGTCTCAAGAAGGAGAGGGCCACCCCCTCTCCTTGGTGTCCTTGAAAATGGCAAGTTTTGGCTTCCAAAGGAGCACCATGTTTGAGTGTGTGTTGAGCATGCCTTGGTTGTTTTCCATGCTTATATTGCCATGATATAACATGTTTTAAAGTTGGTTTTGGTCTCCTATGCATGCTTAGTATAGTTGCCTTGTAATGCCTCTTTATGTCTTAACATGCTTAGGTGGTATGCCTTCATTTCTAGCATGTTTTAGACTTGTGTTTGTGAAGATTTTGTGCTCATATTATCATGTTTTAGGTCTGTCCATAAGTATTTTGGTCAATCTTAGCATGTTTAATATAGCCCCTTTGCATTTGGCTTGTTGGCCTAAAGGGCATGAGTGTGTAACATGCCATGCTTGCATTGTTTTTGATGATTTGGAACCATTTCATATGCTATTTCAGTCCCCTAGAGGTGCTTGTATGTTTACATTGCATGCTTCTTTGTGACTTCTTAAGCTTGTGTTAAATGCTCCATGTTTTGGTCATGTTGCATGCCTTTGATTCCAAGCTTCTTAGATGCCATCTAAGTGGTCCTTTAGGCCTATTTTGACATGCTAAAAATCTGTTTTGAGTTGTTAAGTGCATGCCATAATTGCCTTGCATAGGTGTAGTTCAATGCCCTATTGGCTTGCCTTAGCCTAAGACCATTTGCATGCTTTGTTTGACATGCTTCATTGCATGATTTGGCATCATGTTTAATATGAATTTGTGAGCTTTTAATGCATGCTATTAGTCCATGTTTGGCCTCTTTAAGTGTGCTTGAATGTTGCTTGTTTATGCCTTGGGTTTGGTACCTTAACATGCGCATGTGTGTGTGTGTGTTTAGTCCCCAATTGTAGGCATTTTGGCTACTGATTTTAGGCCTTTTTGAGTTGCCTAATTCATGTCTAAGTCCATCATTTCATTGGTTTGCATGCTTGCCTTATATGCTTGTTTGCATGTTTGCATAAGTGTATCACATTGTCCATCTTGCATCCTAGATAACATGCTTAGGATTGCACCACATTGACATGCATGCCAAGCCTCTTGAAGTAAGTTTGATAGAGGTTTGGCACCCTTTTGTGCCTATGTGTTTTGCATGCATTTGAAAGTGAAGTTGCATTCTTGGTTCTTAGGACCATCATGCATGAAAATGCGCGATTGGTGGTCCGGGAACCGAGGCACATGCCCCCTTGAGTCAATAACATGATAGGGAGTGTGTTTGGTGCATAAATGGCTTGAATTGCATTACCTTGCATGTTGTTTCCCTCTGCTGCTGTGAGTTGCAGGATCTGCAGATTTTTTGTGCCGACTGGCACTTTTAGTGCCGGCGGTGTTTTCCCCGATGGAACAATTACGTGCGGTAGCCTCCTCCTTCACGGTGGTGTTCTACCGGTGGTGATCTCCAGTGCTCGAGAGAGGCACGGGATTTTGGTAATTTTACGAAGAGAGAGCGGAGGAAACAGAGGCACTTGCGGCGATCTTGATTAAAACGATCCGGCCTTGTATGCTTTTGGCCCTCATCCCGAGGTGATTTACTATTTAATTAGGTTAATTAATTTATTTAATTAATTTAGCTGATTTGTAATATTTAATTAGCTAGGGTAGTTAATTATTCATTCGGTCTGTATTATTATTTTGGTCCCTCCGAGTGAGGGCAAAAATGTAATAAGTGTGTGTGAGTGGGTGTATGTCTTCCAATCCCCATTTCTTTCTAACCCTTTTATTTACCTGCTTATGGTAATGGACTAGGGCATGTTTATTTTAGCATACCTTATGCAATGCATGCGTGCATTCATGCATTTGTTTACATACATCGAGCTCGGCACATCATGCAAACCGCATCGTACTTTCAATTCCAAATTGAATACGTGATAGTTGTTGCATCTCATGTGCCATGTTTAGGGTTAGCCGAGCCTGTTTAGATTACACTCCTATATGTGTCGCATTAGCCACTTAACATGAACTAGTTCATGCATGTTTGCTAACTAGTTTACTGTTTTGGCACGGAGTACGATGTAAGTTTTTATGGCTTTAGCATATCGCATGCGTGTGAATATTTACCATGACAGTATGCTTGCCATGCGGCTAAGTGCTTACATGATAAACTGTTTGAATGCCTGTGGGTGGAGGTTGGATTGCCTGAGTTGGAACAACTCGTTGAAATCCGAATTTTAGCCTACTTAAGTAGCAAAAACTAACACGTTTTTCGAGACAAAACGGATATGCAATGTTTATTTCCAAATTAGGCAATCTAGTCTATACTTTTGTGTTGTGCGCATCACATAGTAAATTCTAGGCTAATAATCGGAATAAGAACGCATAAAGTTTTCAAAAACGGATATCACGGTTAGTAGAGGCCGGTCTTCGGATCGGGCGAAAGGGGGTGCTCATAGCTGACCTTCCCCGATCGTACCCAAGCTCCCGAGCCAAGATCACTTTGGTGATGACGGACACGTGGCCTTCGGCACCGAGTCAGGGTTTCCTAAATTTCTCATTTTAAAATATTTAGGTGGCGACTCTGTAATCTGGCAAAGCAGTCCATGTTTGGCACTACTTTTCAAAATCTGTTTTTCTTCAAAACGATTTGCCAGAGTTGGACTCTTTGGTTCAGATTTAGAACCGCAACAAACAAAAGGAAGTCCGAACTGTAGAGTGAAGCCCACGGGCGCGCCGACACCCTAAAATTTTCAATTTAAATTTAATTTGATCTCTTATCTTAATTATAACATTTCAGAATGTGTTTTAATGTTGTTCTTCCATTACTTATCGTTAAAAATCTGATATAAAGTACTAATGTGAGAGCTACTTAAACACAATTTTGAAGTTCAAAAATTGTATGACAAATTACACTTTTCACTATCTAATTATTATTTAAATTTTACCTTGATCTTTCATATTTTAACTTTTACTCAAATTTCAAACAACATAGTAAAGGGAATACCATATGAAATACTAGGTTAAAATTTGAAACTACTTAATTATTACAATTTAAAGACGAGCGCCAAAATAAAATTTTAGTAGAAGTTTGAAGGTGATACCCAACTAGGGTGGTGAAATGAACAAAGATATTTGAACTTGACTCATGTTTGACTCATTAAAAACTAGTTTAAGATATGTAAATAAGTCAAGTATAAACACAATTTTAAACTTGTTAAAATTTTAAATTAATATTGAACAACATATTACTCTAGCTCGATAAGTTTATATGTATTAAAAGTTAAGCTACTTTGGTTCAACTCGTTAAAAATTTATTCGAAATCGACTCGTTATATAAATAAATTAAAATTAAACATAATTTTAAACTTACTTAGTCATCAAAATAAATTTGAACAATCTACTATGCGACTTGGCTCGGCTGGTTTTCAGCTATATGCTAGCTAATTTTCAACAAAATTTAATTTTATAACTTAAAAAACAGAAATACTAATAAAAAAATTTAAATAATATAGTATATTATGAATAATAATTTATAATTAATGAAAGTCAAAATATATAAAATAAAAAAAGGGGTTGAAATTGGATACGAAATCTAATATTTTGATTAAAAAAAAATTAAATGATGTATAGTAATATAAATTAGGAATGGCAACGGGGCAGGGCGGGGCCGGGGATCACCCTCCCCGTCCCCGATCCCCGATGGCAGAACTCCCCGTCGATCCCATCCCCGACGAACCAACCCCACACCCACCGAGCGGATCGGGTTTCCCAAAATCCCGCCAAAAATACAACAACATCAAAAAAAAAAAAAAAAAATCAACATCAGATTTCATCACCATCAAGAACATCAAAAAAATCAACAACATGAACAGATTATATCACCATCAAGAACAAGAAGCAAGACATCAAGAGAGAGAGAGAGAGGAGAGAGAGAGAGAGAGAGGAGAGAGAGAGAGAGAGAGAGCGAGAGGTGGAGAGAAGAAGGCGTGGAGTGAGTGAGACGAGAGAAGCCGGTGGGAGGAGGAGACGATCGCGTGGTGGGTGTGACTCGGTGGGAGGAGGAGGACGATCGGCATGTTGGGTGGGAGGAGGTGACGGTGAAGAGGACGATCGGCATGATGGGTGGGAGGCCGTGACGGTGGTGAGTGAGAGAGAGAGTAGAGCGAAGAGAGAGAGGGAGAGACGGGGCTGGAACAAAAAAGGGGGAAATTAGTAGTATGTGTGTGTGTGTTGTGTATATATATATAGGGGGTAAATTAGTAAATTCATTCCGGGGAAAAAACGGGGGAACGAGGCAGGCGGGGACAGGCCGGCTTGAACATCGATCCCGCCCGGCCGAATCGTCGGGATTAAATTTTAAATACCATCCCGCCTCATGGGTATTTTCGGGAAAACCATAAATCGGGTCGGGATCGGGGATCCCCGTCGGGCCGGTTTCAAATTGCCATCCCTAATATAAATGGGGCGGAGGTGGGTTAGAATGGGGTTGGGAAAACAAAACTTGTCCCCTCCCAACTTTCTCCTCAATGAGACGAAAAAAATCTGTACGAGATAAAACAGGAGATGCAGGATTGAAGCGGGACAGAAAAAACGATCGAATGAAAAGTTAAACAAGTGTAAACTGGAATTCTCAAATAAATAACCTCTTTTTTTAAATTTGTTTGTCTTTAATGACTTTTTTTCCTTTAAATTATGTCTTCTTTTTTTAAAAAAAAAAAAAAAATTTCTGATCCGTTTTGATAGACGAATCTTTTTTTTCTTTTTTTTTTTTGAAAAACCAAAATAAACAAAAAAAAAAAATCATATATATTCTTTTTGACTTATTTTTGTCTTTTATGAACTTTAAAAAAAAAAATTAAGTTGTGTTTGGTAAAATTTTTAAATTATGATTTGATAATAGAGTTGTATTTTGAGCTTGTAAGTTTTGAAATTATGATTTGAGTGTAAAAAATTTATTTGGCAAATGAGTTTTAAAAAGAGTTTTGAAAAAAGTTTTGAATTGAGTGGGAAATTTTTGATGTAATATATGATATTTGATACAAAAACTTAGAACTCATAACCAAACACACAACTCAAAATTCTATTAAAACTCATAAAAAATTTTAAAAATTTTGAAAAATATGTTTTATTGAATATATAAAAATTAACATGTATCAATTGTCTAAAAAAAAAAAAAATTTTGCACTATTCTAGTGAACCAGCCGGACGACCGGTTAGCGCAAATTTTTCCGCCTTCAATCTCGTTTTCAAAAATAAGTGTGAAATTAATTTTTAAAATTTATAAACAAACACTTTGTTCAAATCAACTCTAAAACTAACGTTTCACAGCTGTACCAAACATAGTCTTAATTTTCCAATTTATTTTGTCTAGTCGAATTTAGAATTCTAAATTCTTTTGAAAAGTTGTCAAAAAAAATTCCCAAACACCCATTTAGAGATGATAACGAGCAAAAAAGTAAAGTATTCAAGCTTTGTTTGATAATTTTAATGATTTTTAAAATTTGTTCAAGTTTGATTTATTAAATTTTTAAACAAATTTCAAATGAGTTTTTATTAAAACGAAATCGAATAATTTAATTTTGTTAATATAATTTTAGACTTGTGGGATCTTACTGAAATAACAATTAATTAATCAAATTTAATTTAAAAATTATACTCCCTCCGTTTCAAAATATTAGTTTCTTGTTTCATTTTTTGTTGTCCTAAAATATTAGTCTCTCTTCAAAAATTAAGTATAAAAATAATATAAATTTTCTATTTTGCCCTTCTTTTAAATTAATAAATAATATAAAAAGTACAATTATGACATTGATATTTTTAAAAAATGTACTATCAAAAAGAAAATTTTGAAAAACTAACTTTTTTTTCAAATATAATAATTATACTATTAAAAAAAATTAAAATTTTCAGAAGAGATCATTATTTTGGGGTAACAAATTTTAAAATATACTTAACAAATATAATTGAAATGGTATGATTCGTTCATCACCCTCTGCCCAACAAAAACTCGTAAGCTCGGTGCCTATCTCATACAAAAAGAAGGGTAAAGCAGCATCAAAGAAAAGCAGAGATAGAGAGGGTGCGAGGGTGTGCGATGCGTATTTATACACACATTCCTTAGCTTCAATTCGCACTCTCTCTCTCAATCTCTCTCTCTCTGTAAATTGTGTTTGAAGATGGTGGATTTCGCTCGCGTACAGAAGGAGCTTCAAGAATGCAACAAAGACAACGATGTCTCGGGCATAAGCATCAAGCCTAAAGGCGACAATCTCACGCATTTGGCCGGAACGATTCCTGGTCCCCTCGCTACTCCTTACGAAGGTGGCACTTTCAACATCGACATTATCTTGCCTGGTAATCTTTTCTTCTTCTTCTTCTTCGTTTTCCTTCAATTTTTTTAGGGTTTTAGATCAATTTATTGTCGCTTTTAGCGCTGATGTTACATGTGTATATATATTTGCAAAATTTGAGTCTGGAATTTAGGCCTAGGGCTTTTAGTTCTGTTGTGTTCAACTAAAAATTGTTATTTTTTGCCCCCTGATTTCTGAATTGTTTCAATTTTAACCTTCTGTTAACATTTTGCTACCGTAAGAGAATGGAAAAGTGACAAAATTGATCATTTAAGATGAGGGTTCCATACATATGGGTGAAAGGTATGTATAAATTTTTCCGTGTGGTCATAAAATTGGGTTGCGCATAGGAGAAAGGGAAGATATATACAGATCTTTCGCATATTTGTAAATAAACCAGTTTTTGAGTGATAATTTTGGTCATAAAATTGGAATAGCGGCTCACATATCATTTTTTTTATTCTCTTTCATTGAATATTAATAGAAGGTTGCGATTGAAACAAATAAAGTGATAACGGTCCATAGTGGAGGGTGGTCATGCAATGCATTTAATGCACTACGTGAAAATCTCTTTTTGATTACTACCTAGATACGGCTGGAAATGTGTTGGAAAAATAGGTTTTAGAAATAGGAATAAGGGGTTTAATTTGAGGTAATGATTTAAAGTCTGCATTTTGGTAGAAGGTAGTGCTTTACAATTTTGAGGACATGCTGGGGTTATAGTACTTTAGGAACTAGAAGTAGGATGGAAAACTGTGGAATTGCTTTCAGTAGAAGGTAGTGCTTTCTACAATATTTAGGGCACTCTTGGAAATGCCTTCGTTTTTTTTGTTTTCTGTTATTAAAAACAGAAAAACCAGAAATTGACGCAAAAAAATTGTTTGATAAACTGTTTTTGGGAAAATCTTCTGGATTTTGAAAATGTTTTTGCATAATCATAAAGCCGTGTTTTCAAACTTTTTGTTTTTGATGACACAAAAAATGAAGACATCTAAAATGAAAATGGTACTAAACTTAGCCTGTTTTTGAAGGAAAGAAACTGATATTTTTAAGTATAAATATTTGATGCAAAGGGGGCCATAATGATTTTTGCAATGTCTGGGTATAAATAAATTTCATGTCTGTCATTTGTTGTTAATTTGTAATGAATTAATATTACATCTAAATCCTTGTCTTTTACTTAAATTGTTCTGGTGTTTTGGCAGATGGGTACCCTTTTGAACCTCCACGAATGCAATTTGCTACAAAAGTTTGGTATGAACAAACTTCTTGATCTTTTTCTTCTTAGCAGCTAGCATATTGTTACAGTATAAGCAATGACAATACGATTGTTAGTCTCCATCAGCTGCTTTGTTTCTAATTTACTATTAAGGGAATACCCAACAGGTGTTTTACAAGGGTCAAACCCATCACAAAAACAAAGGGACTAGTCTAACCTTTAAGGAGGTGAAGGACCATATCTACTCTTGAAAATGTTTATGTTTGTTGTGTGATACCCATATTTCCCAATGGAAAATGCTTCCAACAGCTGCTTAAAATTTCATTGAACTTCATCTTTTGATTTGTTTGAATTTCTGCATAACTAGTTGAAATAAGATATTATATTGTAAGACATTTTATAGAAGGACGTTACCTGATTACAATCAAGCCTACTTCTACTCTTTGTGGGCTCAAAGAAGGTTGCACAATTGGTGCCATTATTCCAGCCTTGTCAACTAGTCAATCTTTAGTTTGGAGGTAGGCTGCTAGGCAGCTAATAGAATTTGGAATTAGTTAATGCCAATTCAATAATGGAATCCATTTATCCAATTATGGTGGCTTTGTTGCCTCTATTTTGTTCTATTGTGTAAGCAAAATAAAAGGAAACTAGCTGATTACATTGCAAGCGGTTTCCATATGAAATGGTTGGCGTTCTTATTCTTTTTAGGGTTTGGAAAAAGCTATTTATGCCTGCTGTCTTCCACATAAATATGAAAATTACTTAAAATACCAGCTACTGGATGTTAATATCCTCTCTTTTGTTTGATTGACCTTAGAGCTGTACATCAATTTCATTTTGCACACAGGCAATGTTTTGGTGTTATTCTTGATATGTAATGATTTCATTAGGAAACAGTGAGACATCGAAGGGGTTGCTAGTTACAACCTTGTACATTGCATCAATTTCAGTGTACACACCAGCAATGTTGGTTCTTTGTTTCCTTATTCTTGATATGTATTGATTTCATTAGCAACACAATTTGACCTCAAAGGGGTTGCAACCTTGTACATACATGATGTATACAAAATGACATCTTTGTGCCCTTTTCTGTTATGTCTTCTTACTCTTATTGTATGACTAGCATGTTTGTGATGGGATCTACTGTTTCTTGGGATCACTATGCATTTGGTGTGGTTTTAATCTTTTGGTATTAATCTTTTAGTGTTCGGTTGCTTTGCTACACATGGTTTTGACCTGGTCATTACAAAAGAAAGTATCAAAATCCAAAGGTAGATCACAAAAATTGAAGAAATACAGAAAACACATATTAAACAACTGCATGGATAAGCCAACCATGGATTGCTTATCCCAAAAAAAAAAAAGAAAAGAAAAAAGGAAAAAGAAAATGCAACAATTACATGGATAAAGCAAGGATTTAGTTTTATTTTACATTTCAGATGATGAAGTTTACTGTATTATATTAGCGTACAATAACATTGTCCAGTTATGACCTGAATTTTATTAAAAATAATGTTTGTATGCATGAAAGTGTTTAATAATGTGCAAGACCATGGTACATTGTTTGGACATTTAATATTTTTTCACTATGTTTTTTTATCTTTGAGTTGTAAATTGAATTATCTAGGACTTTGCCTAACAGTCACTGTGTTGCATTAAGTGTAGATCAATGTTAATTGAAAATTTTTGATCCCCTAGCAATTTGTGGTTTGGAATGCATATTTTGGAACATAGTACAGCTTCTCCAGAACTATATTTAGCGATTAAAAAAAAAAAACTTTTTCCACACCTTTTCTTGTGTACCTCATAACAAGAAACATGCAAAAAAATAAAAGAAAAAAGAAAGTCAGTCAGTCTTAAGAAAATAGAAATAGTTTTGTTCAAGTGTAGATCCAAGGCAGGGTTCATGGCAACATTAATAGCTTAATATATATATGTATGTAACGATATTTGCATGGATATTAAGTATTCAATTTCTTTATATGATTGACTCTAATATAAGAAATTTCTAGAAGCAAGCAACTAGACTGAGTTGAGAACTTTCATTTTAATAATATTGTATCTCACTAAGCATCTACTTTTAAAGAAATCATTCTTGTATTTAGGATTACTTGAACACATTCTAGTTACGGGATTTGATGTTGACATAACTCTATATAAGAAGCATGGGAACTTGTATAGAGGAGTCATGTCATGTCAAGCATTGACACTTTGTAGACATTTCTAAAGTGTAGCTCACAATTCTTCAACGTGTCTTAATTAAAATTAAAATTTTATAATATTAGACACTCTATTGATAGATATTTCAGCGACACTTCTTGAACTCTCCAAACATGACCTATCTGATGAACAAGGTTGTTAAAATTGGGATTCTACATAGGATTGGTGAGAGGGTCTCATGGATCGGATCGTAGGATTGGATTGAGGATCGTAAGATTATACTTTCTATTAAAAATGAGGTAAAATACAAATTAGGATGATATATATTTTTAAGTTGAAAAATCACAAATATAGCGATATTATTTACAATCCTGCCTACGATCCTACATGATCTCATACAATCATATACGATCCTATTTACGATCCTACTACGATCCTACAATTTGCATCACAATTTTGATAACCATGGGTGATGAATCTCTTAATACTAACAATATTCTGCATTCTTCGGAATGCTACTTCACTATAAATATGTTTTGACACATTTATAAGATGAATATGTCATGCTGATTTCGATGTTGTACTATTGTTTGTATTATTTAAAATGTAATTATTATGTGAATGATATCTTGATGTTTAAGTTATAGAATATATAGTTTTTTGAATGCTAATATGTTATGCTACTTTTTTTCATTACCTTTGAATAACTATTCATATATTTGACATATAATAAATTTATAAAAATATTAATTTTTAATGTGCCCAGATGTATTGTCTTGCAGTTTTTGAAAAATGTCATGTCAGCATGTCCGTGTCGTGTCACATGTATGTATTTGTGCTATTTATGCCCCTATCTTAGTGCATTTTAGAAGTTATGGGCACCATGAACCTGTTCCTCTTCCACATAGTGATAGATTCATATTCCTTGTAGCGCTTCCATTGGGCCCCCTCTCTGATGAGGAAAGTGAATACATATTTTATATCAGCAAATGATTCTTTTCATGGGAAAGCCTTGAAACGTTCTGTCCCTTATTCATAAATCTATTTTTATTAAAAGGAAAAAAGAATGGAACAAAATTTTGGAAGACAGAAAGAGAAACTGGGAGATGATGAGAATGGCAATAAGAGTTCACTTGGTATGGCACAAGCAAAATGGTACAGGACTTTCTTGGATTGAGAAAGAGATTTTTGGATTGCAAACATCAAGCCATATTGGGAAGTACTCAAGCTTTGGAAGCCTGGGGATCTCTACCTTGCTCAAAGGATATTGTCCACGTGTTGAAAATCAGGAATTATATTTGTCGCTCTATCAAACCAAGGAGCAACAAGGGCATCAAGGCGCTTTAGGCAAACACGGGATTGTGGGCTCGCTGATATGATATTCTACTGAACTAGGGATCTCCTGAATTCAACTGTAGGAGTTCCATTGAATTAATGCTAAGCATCTCACCACTCTTAGGGCTTGCATTTTGGGAATTAGAGCCACAATTTATTTTAGAAGTTGATTCAACAGCGATCTTGAATCCACCTAGGATGAAGTTCATTAAAGAGGTGGTAATTCATAAGAGTTGTGAAGCGCACAATTAGGGATTTATGTGCATGTGCACAGATTATTATTCTTTACATACCACCGTTGCTAATGGATTTGAAGAACAAACGATCATACAACAGAAGAAACAAGAGCACAGGAAGATGCACAACTTTAGCTATGACTATTACATCAATCATGATCGGAATCATTCTAAATGTTGTAGCAACTTCTCATTTCACAGTTTAGGCACAAAAGTAGAAATTTGTTTTTTATCCTCCTCCCTCAGGCTCTCCTTCCTTTCTGTAGTATCTGAATGAGTTCCCTTATCTTATTCCCTTATCTTTTTTAACTTTTGAATTTCTGTTATCTGAGAAATCGAATTATGTTGCTCTTTTCGGCAAATTCAGATCAGGAACTCCTGAAATAAGATTTCTTGTTGGATCTAGAAGTGATCATTATGCTCGTATGAGTATTGACAATAGTACCTTTCCAAAACGCTATCCAATATGGGTACGCGAGTTTCAAGAAAGGCATATTTGCCCTCTAATAGGAAGCCAACAATCTTGGTGTAGATCTTGGCGAAACCATTGTCATTGCTTACTTTTTCAAATTCTCTGCATCTAATAATGAAAGTTTTCTATTAGAAGAGAGAATTTAAAATTTTTTGGATAATTGAAATTTGACAAATTTAATATTGGGTATTACACTTCACCCAGGGGGTTTGGTCAAAAAGCACAATGCAACTCAAAAATTTGATTTGTGACACTACACTCCCCGTGGTTTATACCAAAGTAAAAAATGGTTGGCTGTACAAGAAAAGTTAAAGGTGAAGAACAACCCTCTTATTTCTCATATTTTTCTTCTTTATCATCTCTTTATTTGTCTTCTCATCCCACCACCATCACTACCTCCAAAAACCATTGTCACCATCAACCAAAATCACCATCACCTACATCACCACCATCACACTCCATTTTTTTTAGATTCATAAAAATGGATATGTAGATAGGCTACTCCACATACCCGCCAGGAAATATTGCTCCTTAGCACTCACAGTGCATCTATAGGGAACCCCACCGCATCTACATCGGGCTGAATCTAAGGCCCCTGTGTGCTTTGGACATTAATAAGTATGTTCAACCCCAACAAGGGGCCATGGAGACTCTAATTTAGGCTTTGAGCGAGGAATTCGAAGGTCTTACCACTGAACCAACTCCCTATTGGTACCATCACACTCCATCACAACGAGTCACCACAACAATCCCTATTTTTTAATTATATAAATGCATACATATTTACATTACCACATATATTTACATGCATACATGTACAAACATCAAAAGAAGGTTCAAGTCGATTGGAGAGTTTATAAAAAGCCATAGCCACCACCTATCCTGCTACTGCCACTAGGTTGCTTTCTCCATGGCATATGTGGGTGCCTCTGATCAGTAGCCAGAAGAGTCATCTTGTCCTAATACAAAAACAGGATAGCTTATCAATATCAATTTTTGTTCACTCAATAATGGCATTAATGGAAGCAATCATAGATCTTCATTTATATTTGTACAAATGCTTTGGTTGGCCTGTCATTGTGGTTGATCAAAGTATATATGTGTATGACCATAGGAGAGACCCATCGTTGTCACCACAACCCTTTCCTATCACCTCCCCTTGAGCCCCATTGCACCTCTATTTCTCTCCTTTTCAAAAGCTCCATCACAACTCCCTCTCCTCTCCCCTCTCCCCTCTCTCAACCTTTTTGTAGCCTCGCCTCTTGCCCCACCCTTTACCTGAATTCACCATAGCACCCCCATTCTTCCACTCCATTGCAATCCCCTTTGCCACCTCTGTTGCCACACCCTTTGCTTCCTTAATTCATAACTCGAAACCACTAGATAACATCCCATGTCCTTTTTCTTCCCCCATTCCATTGATTATTGAGGGTGTGGAAGGAAAGAAAGAAATAGCACTAGTGGTTTGGTGTGTGCTCCGTACGTGGCAATCACATTATACATTTGATTATTATCATTTATCTTTTTTTTTTTTTTGATAACTCGGTATCCAGCCTACTAGACCGACTAATCTGGGGACCCTCCCATTGTCCACTAGCAAGGGGCCCAATTAAAGGCGAGGCAAAACCCTATATGGACTAGCTGCAAGAAATTGTTTCACCTAGGAGGTTTGAACACGAGACCTTGGAGAAAGCACACCGAGGCCCCCACCACCAGACCAACTCCTAGGGGTTCATTAATCTCTTTCTTCAATATTATATGTTAATTGTTTCTTTCATTATCAATTTCTTTTGTTTTGTCAGAATTAAACTTAACACCGTTACTTATAATCGTTGATCACATTCAAAATCGCTTGATCATTTTCAAACATGTGCATAATTTGTCTAAATTCAACTTGATAATATTTTGCCTTTATCATTGCCATTTTTTTTTCTTTGGTTTACTGCATATACTTTGTAAGGTTAGACTTGATAATATTATTTTTGCACCTTTATAATCACTTGATCATTATTGCCTGCTAGTGTTGATTACCTCCATTACTGATATATATATGTATGTATATATATTTTGCATTTTTGTATGTATATATATTTTGCATTTTTATTGAAATTTGGCTCAGTGATGTTGATTATCACAATTACTAATTTAGCTATAAATATAGTTATGCATCTTTGTACCTCACTTTTTCCCTATTCAATCATCACCTTCAATGTCTTCAAGTATTGTTGTCTTGTTAGGCTTAGACTTAATGATTCCATTCACTTATTTATTATTTAATTTAATCTCCTATTCATATAAAATCTAATACAACCTTTCTAACAGTAACAACGAATAAGCTTACATCAATTAATTTAATCATATCTTTCATAATTCAACCATTTATTAAATTAAAATTATTTATTTTTATTTAAAAATTAATATTTTGATATTTAGATTGTACTAAATGTTCCCACCCTCACCCCACTCTAATTTTTATTTAAACATATATATTTATGAAATCATTAATTATATAAATTAATAAAGTTCTATTTTTAATATGTTATAATTTAATATTATACTTATAAAATTTCATACATATTTCTTTTAGATTTATTTTTTATAGGATAATAACATTTAATTTTTTTTTCTTTGGATATACATGTCTCAACATAATTTATAATCAAATTTTAGAATAATTTTTATGTAGTTTTAAATAATGATTAAATTGGGAGGAGAAATAATAATCTAAAATTAAATGGTAATTCTAAAAATTTATTTTATTTTATTTGTTAAACAATTAAATATATGTAGCCATTATTTCATTTTTATAGCACAAAATGATTAAAATTATTCTCATGCATTGTATACATCATAACATATTTAAAAAAATGTTATATGCATACACAAATAATTCAACTAAATTTATTATATATTTAAATTACAATTTTATAGTACGATAGGGTTAAGATTATTTGTGCAATAGTGATATCATCTTTACATCTCTATAAGTAAACTACTCTCACTCATATGGGGAGTGGACCCACATCATCACGTATGGACCTTCCTTTTTATGAGAGTAGCAGCTATTTAAGAAGTAAATTACGATAGGGTTAAGATTATTTGTGCAATAGTGATATCATCTTTACATCTCTATAAGTAAACTACTCTCACTCATATGGGGAGTGGACCCACATCATCACGTATGGACCTTCCTTTTTATGAGAGTAGCAGCTATTTAAGAAGTAAATTAAATGTAAATATGTATATTTTATTAATCGGTGATATCATTGTACTTAATAATATTTAGTTTGCATATTAATGTGTGAAGATATTGGACAATATCTACTTTTAGTCTATGTTGCATGGACTCACATTTTTAGGGCAAAGTACCTGTGTCGACAAGACGCGACACGACACGTGTGGATGTCAGATTTGTGTTAGACTCGGCATGGTTTTCTCGAACATGGCTGACATGAGAGAAGAGAAGAGAAGAGTGAAGAAGTATTGTTGAGAAACTTACAGTGGCATCAGATGCGAGAAGGAGTTGATGTGAGAGAAAGCAAATTTGATGCAAGGAGCTGATTGCGATCTTGATATCTCATCCTCGATCTCGATCTCGATCTCGATCTCGTTTTCTCTCTCTCTCTCTCTCTCTCTCTCTCTTCTTTTTAACAATTTTAACAAAATAAATTTATATTTTTTTAAAAATCTAATTT
Organism: Camellia lanceoleosa; assembly: GCA_025200525.1. NCBI lineage: Eukaryota > Viridiplantae > Streptophyta > Magnoliopsida > Ericales > Theaceae > Camellia > Camellia lanceoleosa. The sequence goes on along the minus strand of CM045759.1, from coordinate 120,642,670 downwards.
ATTATAATATCTAAACTGTAATATAATTTATTTTATATTATTTATTCTTTATAAAAACATCAATATTAAATAATATCTCAAGAACATTTATTATATAATTTTTTGACCATTTATAAATAATAAGATTAAAACATTTTTGTAGTTATATAATTTTTTTAGATTTTAACTATCTCGGTATGATCATGATGCATAGATTATATAGTCAGTATACAATATAGAATATCCTATTATTTCATGTGTCGTATCTCCATATCTGTATCTATTTTTTGGATACTTTTTAGCTGAGTCCCCGTACCCTCACTTTTTAGGAATATGACGCTTAGACATACCTGTATCTGACACTCGCACCCGAGTTTGTGTAGTATGGATTTTAGTTCAATGATGCTATAATGATCACATTTTTATATGAAGTGTTTATCATCTCATTTGTTATTACTGAATTGGTTTAAAGAGTGCCACCATTTATTTCTTATTACCAATGCAACGATGACATATGAGATAATAAACTTTTGTGATATACAAATGTACTCATAATAATAATATTATTATTATTATAGAGTAGGTATGAAAAAAAATAAACATTGATGGTGTTTTCATTGAAGAAATTGTGTTACCATCTCTGAACCAACTTGGTGTGGCATTGGGGGCTTTAGTTGTTTTAGAAGTTTGGTAGAATATGTAAATAGAAAAAAAATTTAGTGGCAAATAATCATTTCATTAAAGACCTAGAATAATGTGGTAACCTTATATCTTTTGTTTTTAAAAATAAAGATCATCGATATGAATTGTATTTTGACATTGCCTATGCAACATCATTTAATACGATATTGTGCACACAAATTTTTATTCATGTATGTTTTACCATTCCGTATAATTATTGGGTACTCTCGGAACACCTTGTGGCATTACCACGTAGACAACGCCACTTGATACTCTCAGATTATTTATTAACTTTCCTTCCCATTAAGTAATACAGGTTGCATTGTGTATGTTCTTGCTCTCATTTTGCTTTTGGGAGTTATTCTTTTAAGGATCATGCTAATAACAGCTTAACGATTGTCAATTAGAAGCACAAAATGCCAAAATATTTATAATTCTATTACACTTCTTACACTTTTTACATATCCCAAAACAGTTTTTTACATTTCAATAATACATTTTTTACTTACTTTTTGAACACTAACAGCAATAAGGGCTGTTTTTAGCAATTCCCTTCTTTTAATTGGTTGTTTTGGCAGTGGTGCACTGCATTAAATTGTTCTGTGTTTTGATTGGGTTTTTAAGCATGATGTGAAGAAGCATATAGTTAGGAAAAAGACAATTGAGTAGATAGGAGAAAAATAATAGATTAATGTACAAGTACCCTTTTGTTGAAGGTTGTTCAAGCTTTTCTTGGGAGTATGGCATGGGTTACTTCAGTGCCGTAGTGCCTAGTACTCAAACATTCATTTCAAAATTTTAACAATTTAATTTTAAATCAAAAAATCAATTTTTCTCATGTCACATCTACACTATTAATTTAAAGGGAAATGTCACCTTTTCACTTTGGTATGGACCTCAAGAGTGTTTAGTGTCACAAGGCAAACTTTAGGGGTCACCGCATTTTCTGGCTTGACCCCATAGGGTCAGAAGTGTAATTTACCCTTTAATATATGTGGATTTATTGGTAGATGGTTGTAATTATACCAATTCTTTGTTTGGAATCATTCTATGTCAGGTGATAGAAAGTAAACAGGAAAATTCCTCGCTTTTTTGATTGAAAAATTGCTCCGTGCTTGCTGTTGATTTACGTCTTTTAACTTTAACGTATCCAAAGTTGTCTTTGAAGCCCTAGAATTTCTTTCATTTTAAATGAGAATGAATGTAATTGATTAGCAAAAAGAGATGAGTTGTGGAACTTTAATTTGACTGGTCCGTATAGTAATACCTTTTGGCAGATTGAGTTGTTGGTTCTTATTAAAATTGGCAAAACAACTTTGAAAATCTTCTTCTCTATGACTAGTATCTGTAGTATTACATTGCGTTATTGTCAACATTTCTCTGTAGATTAGGGGCACACAAAGCTGATACACATCTATGGTGGCTGATCTTTCCAAGACATAATAGCTGTTATATTTGCAATACGGTTGCTTTTGGAGTTGAAGTAAACCTTTGATGTTCTAGTGTTTATTCCGTTCTAGCAGCAAAAAGACTTAAGATTTTTCATTGTGATATTGGTCTCTGTTTCAGTTTGCTTATATGGTTTAGAGGAAGAATTATGAAAAAGAAAGGTAATGCATATCTAAGTAGTGCACAATTGGATTCAATGTCTTTTAAATATTAAAATATACCTTATGTCAATGGCTAGAAATTATGGCTTTAAGTTCATCTGCTGCTTGTAGGCTTTTAAAAAAGATGATTTGGTTGACAGTTTTGATTCCTTGATGCATCATAAATAGATAGGAATTGAACTTTTGGTCATTTTTTATAGATTAGCAATAGTAGCATTTACTTCTCTTGTGCCAGCTTGAAGCTATTTAGTTTTGGTCATTATGATCCCTAGAAACCTATGCTGAATCTTTTCTGTGTATGCATTACCTGTTGAAGGCATCCTAATATCAGCAGTCAAAGTGGAGCGATATGCTTGGACATCCTGAAGGACCAATGGAGCCCTGCACTCACTCTAAAGACAGCACTCCTTTCAGTACAAGCATTACTTTCTGCCCCTGAACCTGATGATCCACAAGATGCTGTAGTAGCACAACAGGTGTAATTTGTTTCCTTCCTCGTCCCACTGCCTCTTCGTGCACATTGTACTACATCAGGTTCTGCATGTGGACACTGTAGTGTCCCAATGATTATCACATCTTTTTTATATGCTTTTAGTTTTTCCCATGCCGTAACTTACTGGTTCTTTGTTAAAAAAGCTTCTTGTTAATTTTTATTTAAGTGTTTGCTTGTGGCCATTTTAGTATCTCAGGGACTACCAGACCTTTGCAGCCACAGCTCGTTACTGGACAGAAACGTTTGCTAGAACATCAGCTCTTGGGGTTGAGGAGAAGGTGCACAGTTTTTTTTTACCCTTTGTTTTTTGCCTTTTAAGGTGGGCTTTGGCAATTACTTTTTTAGTAGTATTTTTGTGTTTGGTAATTGCCCAAAAAAGTTGACTTTTTGAGTTTTTAAAAACTTTTTGGTGACAAATGATATTGTGGAGCCATTGTAGGTAAACAGTGGAATTTCTGAAAGTACTGAGGGTAAAATTGTCTTTTCACAAATTTGCTTAAAAAAACTGCTTTTATAGGGAAGCCATCCCAAACAAACTCATTTGCTTCTGGCTTTTTAGCGAAAAAACTACTTATTTAGTGCTTCCCAAACAGGGCCAAAGTTTACTACAACAATAGATGAATACTTGTATAATATTTTTATGAAGAAATTTACATTGCATAATTCAATTCCAACATTAGATATTCTGACAGCTGATGTTGGGTTTTTCACAGGTGCAAAAACTGGTGGAGATGGGCTTCCCTGAAGCTTTGGTTCGGAGTACGCTGGAGAGTGTTGGTGGTGATGAGAACATGGCCCTTGAAAAGCTTTGCTCTGGCTAGAACTCAAAGCAAATGACATTTTACTTTTTTTTTTTGTTGTGGAAATTCCTGTGCCATCGCAAGAGGTTGAAAACTAGATTTACAGACACAAATGGATTTGTCAGAATATAAGCTTTTCATTTATAGTCTAGGTTTTCTATCTTTCGATCATTCATCTTTTGTTGCAGACTGTTCATCCTTCATGAATAGTATATTTCAATGTCAATGCATCAATATCGCTATTACCTAATTGCAATCAGCTTGTGAAATTTGAAAATATTGATGAGAAGTTATTATGGGTATGTGGAATTAATCTTTTTTTTTTTTGGGCTGGACAATTATAGCATCATGAGAGAGGTAGAAATTTCTGAACTTATTATTTTGCAGTTACTTTTGTTTTGAGTCTAATTTCAGGCTGGACACGACAAATGAGAATTTGCCGAGGAAGAGGTTGGCAAGATCAACATCCCCCACCCATGGGGGCATTGAGGAGGCAACCGGGCCACAACAGCTGTGATTATAGGTGTGGCTGTTGCTCTTTATGTCATGGTTGGCCTAGGACATCATTTGATTGAACTGAGTTCACTATGTTGACGGTGCTTCTAATGCAGCCCGTGTCTGGATGGAGATAATTTTCTTTCTCATATTTTTAGGGTCTTAAGTTGAGCTTTATATTGCTTCATCTAGGTCTTTGCCCCATTGTTACTGCCCCTGCCCGTCCCTGCCCCATCCTAGTACCGGCAAGTAGAGATTTTGATTCGAGTGAATGTTGAGACCTAGTGAATCTGCTAATATTACCATTCAGCTGTGGTGTTAGTATATGAGCTTTTTGATGTAGGGGTTCATTTGGGAAGTGGCTTTTTGGCTAAAACATAAGGTGAAAAGAACATCTTAAAAAATTGAAGTGTTTTGGAATTATTTTTTGATTTTTTACAGAAAAATGTGTTAAAAAAGTAGAGAAAATTGTAAGAAATCTTACTTTGTTGTATGATTTTTTGGTTATTTTAATGGCTTTTTGACATTTTGCCAGATGAAGCCTCAATGGTATTCAGATTGAAGCAGTAAGCGCTAGCTCAGATGGCAGTAGCACTGGTAGCTACAGTTACTGCCATGAGTTATGTTTTTGGTTTCAGAATTGTACTCCCCGCAAAAGTTGCTTGAAATTGATGGGTACTAGGTGTTTGGTTTGAGTTTTCTGAATTAAATTTTTTAAAAATTGAATTATTTAGTTTGTGTTTTTTTGTTTTTAGTAAATATTTTTTAAATTTTAAACAATTTTTTTTTTTTACTTTTTTAGATATACCTTATTTAGATGCATCTAAAAAGTAAAAAATTTGTGAAAAAATATTTTAAAAAATTAATAAATACATAAAAATACAAAAAATGTATTGAATTTTTATATTTTTTTCTTATATTTTTGGTATTTAATGAATTTTTAAAAGATTTTTTTTACAATTTTTTTACTTTTTAAGTGTATTTATGTTAGGTGTATCTAAAAAGTAAAAAAAATTGCTTAAAATATTAAAAAAATTAGTAAAAACAAAAAAAATACGAAAAATAAGAAAGTAGAATTTTTTGAAAAGTGTTTTTAAAAAAATAGAACCAAACAAGCTGAACTGTTCTTATCCATACTCGTGCCGATGATGTGCTGTTCAAGACTATGTTTGGATGATAGATTTCGTGAGGGATTTGTGTAGGAAAAGGAAAAATGAAAAGTTTTCTACAATTATTTCATCACAGTTTTTTCTTGTCAGCTTCATTACAATCATATTTTTGTATGCATTTAATGAAAGTAATTATGTTGTCCTGGCTGCATTTTGAGTGAAGGATACTCACCAGATCTGACTCGAAACAAATTAAAGATTCCAACAACCATACAAAATTGTTAGGTTGTGTTTGGATCAACGATTTGATACACAAGAAGTAGAGTATAGAAAGCAAGGTTTCTCATAAATATACTCAACAAATGCACATCCAATCCCAAATTATTGAATGCTAGACATACACATAAATTATATGAATCATACATTGCTAAGAACAAGACCTAGGGGAGATGAAATGCTTCTTTACTAGACGTGATGCCTGGATTTGAGTCGCACTGTTATGTGATACAGTGAAATAGTGAACATAAAATAGCTAGACTGCCCTGGAAATTTCAAGAGCAATGATGATAAACCGTAACTCTTCTTGCTTGAGGAGGAACACATATGATGAAGAAAGCCATTGCCATGACCATGGCAACCACCAACCCTAGAAGAAATATTGTAAGATCACCAGAGTCTAAGAAGCAGAAACTCCCCATTGTCTCTCCTTTTCGCTCGTCTTTGTATCAAATCGCTCAGTTTCTGACAAAAACCACAGGCAGCAGAGCAAGAAGAAGTGAAAAGAGAATGGTGTTTTTTTCCAGTGGAGTGGGAATTGGGCATGGAAATGTTGAAGTTAAAAGAGTAGAGTAGTTGCTTTCTTGTGATTATGTCGTTTTGTGTACTGAGAGGTCAATGGCAATGGGCACCACATGTTCTGGTTACTTACTGGCCTTGCTTTCTTTGTTTTGTAGCACTGGCCTCACCCATTTTGCAATTACAATTCTCAGGCCCAGAGACCTTCATTCTATAAATATCTTAGTGGTTTTTGGAAAATTAAATAATAAACAGAAAATGAAAATATAACTAAACATGTGCTTAGACCTCGTTTGGTAATGCTTTGATTTCTTTGTTTTTTGTTTTTTTTTTTTTTTTGTTTTGTTGGAAATATGAAAACGAAACTTACTGGATATATTATTGTTTTCATTTGTGAAATAGTGAAATTGATTTTAGAATTTTGAAATGTTTTTGAAACTAAAAATATATATTTTTCACTTGTTTTCAAAAACAAGTTGTCAATCTTTCCTACCTACCACTTCCCGTAACCAATCACCACTAGCCTCCAGCACCTTTACTCACCTTTCGATCTACTATCAATGAGCTCTAACAAGCCACTCTCAATACTAGTTACTCCGTGGTGGGGGTGGGGGTTGGGTGGAGTAGGGTTCTCAATCAGGTCTCATCATTTGTAGAAAAAAAAGGTTGATTTGATAATAATAATATTTTCATTTTGTCGACTTTATTTTTTTTAAAATGGATGATTTATTTTAAAAAATGCACTTGTTTAATTTTCAAAAACAAACACAATAAAATGAGGACGTTACAATTATCAGATTGACTTAATTTTTTCAATGAATAATATACACGGAGCCTTGTGGAATAGGCACAAACTTATGTTATATACGATAAAATAAAATATTATGATTATCTTAAGTGTTATCATTATATAGGTTTAATGAATCGTCCTACTCATACCTGTTATCAATGTAATTGTGACACATCGCGTTATAAATATAAAAAAAAAAAAAAATAGTAGAAAATATAATTATCTTTGTATTATTGATCATTTAAAAAAAAATAATGATAAGCAAATAGAAATTTTGTACAAAATTTTCAGTTAAAACATCCTTTATTTTGACGTATAATTTCAACATTGCTATAGTCACATCATTTTAATTGAATTTTCTTTATTATATATAATGGAAATTGAATTATTTAAATTGTTGTCATCAATGTCAGTGAAAGTGCAAAAATATTTTAAAATGTGTAAAAAATAGTATAAAATTTATAAAAGTATTTAGAATGTGTAAAAAATACGTTGAGATTTTATTATTTTAATATTTTTCTCTCTCAATTGACAACTATCAATGGCAGGATCATTAAAAATTACCAAATTAGGTTAACTCAATTAATTAAAAGCCGAAAAATGTTAGAGATCTCAAATTATGTGAGTCACATTCATATGAAATATTTAATAAAAAATTTAATAAAGCTTTTAGAATATCTACTATTACTCTTAAAAACCTTTAAACTTTATTAAAAGGTTAATAATTTGACGACTTCACCTATATTTGCGTCTTTTCTCACACAACGCTTATAAAGGATGCTCCCTTCTAACATGAGAAGAAACCTTCCGGAATGAGTAGAAAATGTTTTACGAGATAATTTATTAAGTATTTTTATTTTTATTTTTATTTTTTCTCATTATAAGAGTTGTATTTGTATTTTGTAAGGATGATCATGAATTTGTCCAACATATCTAACCCGATTTAATCCGATTCATTTTGGACAGATGCGTGTCTTTTAGTGGACGGATGTAGATAAAATATTTTAAAATTCATAAATACAATTCGAATGACAAATCAACCATCCCACATCTGTATGAACCCGATCAGCTTGTAGATGAAGTTAAAAAAAAAAACAAAAACAAAAACACAAAAAAATTATAACAAGTAACAACATAGAATATAAATAATAAAATATATATTTTTATGAAAATAAAAAACAATACTTTAAAAATATGCATTCGTGATGCCATGGCTTACTATAAATAAATAATATATATTTTTTCAAATTACTAATTATTAGAGATTATAAAAGTTATGAATCATAATTCAAAAAAAATTCAAAATTTATAAAGTTCAAACTGCCAAATTGATCACATCTATTCGCTAACCCGCATGGCCCGCTCAATCCGCATCTACCAAACCGGTAGACGGATACGGATTAATTTTTTTCAATCCACATTTTAGATAGATGGTGGATGAGATATCATCCGATCTAACTTGATTCGCGATCATCCGTAATATCAAGGATGGATCTAGAGGGGTGCGGATGGGGCGATTGCACCCTGAAAATTTTGAAAAAAAATCATATATTATATTACAAAATTTAAAATAATTTAAAATTATTAGGGTTTGTACCACCAAACATATTTTCACACTCTTTTAGTGATAATCTTGGATCCATCCTTGCCTAATATTATGATGTATCAAAAAATAAATAAAGATTGAAAATGATATTTTTGACAAAGAACTTACGGATTTGAAAAAAAGGTCAAAGTTCTTGAATGCTAACATAATTGCAAGAGAATAAAATAGGGAGTAGCTTCTCCCCAGTCCGATATTAGAGGATATTATTGGACTTGTGTTATCTCAGGCCCGTTTTTGTAATTCGAATCGTTTAATGTGTAGAAATTATCGATTAATATATGCTTGAAAAAAATCACGTTGATCAGATATCGATAACTATGTGATCAAATCAGTTTTGTATAAAAAAAAATGTACAGTGAATAAATTAACGATTGATAGAATACTGATACGATGAGATAATTATCGATATTTGATCAATGTGATGTTTTACACGCATAAAATATTCAACAAGTTTTGTACATTGAACTGTTCGAATTATTAAAATGGGACCCGTGATGAGCCCCATAGATTCAATAGTACTCTCCACTCCGATCTAAGATAGGAGGGAAGCTGCTTCCAATAAAATAATATTAACTTTAACAACCGTTAACCTTAAGAGCTGGACACTGTCTTTCTTGATGGAGATGGGCTCCAAATAATCAAGATGGTGATTGGGGAATTTTTCTTTTTAATTTAAAAATAATATTGTAATGACTAATTTTTTTTTTTTTTTAATACTTAATTTATTTGTCATATGATATGTCACCATTATATTTGTGCAATATATCCCATCTCCATAAATTAATTTAACATTTCAATCTTATGTGGGTCTTCGTTAGTACTTATAATAACTAGACAGGAGCTTTTTCAATGGTTAGTTAAATTTTTGTTATTGTTAAAATTTAGCATAAAATTCAAAACTAAACTCTCCAATGACTAGCTAATAATCTTGCAAAATTTTACCTTAGCTTAACTTTAGATTAAAATTTAGCACAAAGTTTAACAATAATTAAATTTTAACAAGATCTTTTTTCCTCATAATGGGACTTATAAATGATATATTGATTTGACATTTTGCGAAGAAAATAAAAGATTCAGGCTAAGTTTGGCAAGAGCTTTTTTTGGGCTTTTTGGCTATTTTAGCCACAAAAGACAAAATAGGCTTTTTTAGCCACAAAAAACAAAACATCACATCCAACCCATAATCATTACACTCCTCTCTCACAAAAAAACTCAAAAAATCCAAAAAGCCAAAAAGCCCTTCCCAAACCAAACTTTTAAGCCCAGGCTAAAAAAGCCAAAAAAGCCAAAAAGCCAAAAAGCCAACCCACTTCCCAAACGGAGGCTCAATATTAGTACCATTAGAACGGTTCAAGTTATACTCACAAAAGGGTGTGTATCATATACAAGTTATAATATTTGTGGTGACATTTATTGTATTACTGACCACAAATATCATAATTAAATCAAATTCAGTCATAACTAAAAATTAAAAAAAAAAAATTGAGTCATAACAAAAATTGAGGTATGACAAAAAAATATTTTGAATAATAACCAAAATAATGTTATAATCAATATCAAAATAAGTTATAACTAATACAACAATATATATAATCAAATTATAATTAACACCACAATCTCAATTATTACCAAAGACTACAAAAGTAATAACTGGGACGGATGGTAGAAGTTTCCCTATTAGGACACCTTTGTTAAAACATGTTATTTTGGCACTATCATTGCTAAATTTTAATTTTGGGTATGGCTTTGTTTCATGGTATTGTTCTAGTCTGTGAGGCTCATCACATATCCTATTTTAATAATTTAAAATTATTTATTTTGTATTCTTTATGTATATCATTTACACACAAAAAAAAACTAAATTGATTTGATAATCGTAGCTTATTTAATTTATAACATTTGTCTTAAAAAAATGAACAACGAATGTTTTTGAAAATAAATCATTTATTTTTTGGTGACAATCACAAGAAATTGTATAGGCCCCGATTATCGTATCGACTTAATTTTTTATATAGATCATATATAAAAAATACTTTACAAAATAAATATTTTAAATTAGCAAAATGAAATATATGATGAATTTTACAGGCTTAGACATCACCATCCAATCTAAATATAAACAATCAATGCACCATGTGCTATAGAAGCCTTCAAATTTTGATGTATTAAGGGCCCATGTTGAAAGAAAATTCTAATAACTACTTCTTCAACGTTCAAAACTTTAGAGGAGTAATTTTCAAAATTTAAGTCATGGACCCCCCCCCCCCCCCCTCGAAGGTACACAATAATGATTGTGACCTTCTTTTTTTCAGAAGTCTCTGTAATTTTTTTTTGGATTTTAACCATTAATGGAGTGAGTCGCACACATATATGAGTGGATTCTACATATATATTAATGGTTGAGATCCAAAGGAGGTTGTGAATTTTTCAAAAAAAGGAAGTTCAAAGCATTTTTCCAAGATATAATAGCCTGTTATATCTCTTTATAGAAGGTATTCTAGAGTGTTTTTTTATAATCTGAATCATTTATATCATAGAATTCATCAAGAATATTATTCATATAAAAAATCAAGTTAATAAGATATTCGTAACCTCATAATTGAGTCTTTATTTTTAAAAATTTATGAAAGTTATGTTAACCGTTAATTTTTATAAAAATAAATGTGCTTTTGTTATAGGGTTGCAAATATCTAATAAATCTAATTTTTTTCATGGATGATTTACTTGACAAATCTTATAATATAAATAGTTTAAATTATCAAAAGAAGCTTGGGACAACACTTCACAATGAAGCATAGTAGTCTGCTATGCTTTTCAATACAGCAGGATCTCCAAATCCCAAAAGTACACACTAAATTCATTAATTAAATTGAAGTTATTGGTAATTTGGTTATATATACTAATAAATAAATAAATAAAAACTTATTTTTATTTATTTTTTGCATGAACTGACAGGTGCTCTTTGAGTCCCGACTCATTATGAATTTCATTTCGATGATTCAAATAATTTATTTTGAAAGACTATTCATATTTATTATTCATAAAAAGATATTAAGTCGATCCGATAATTGTATCATATTTAATTTATTACATTTGTTACCAAAAAAAAAGAAAAGAATGTTCTATTTTAAAAAATACACTTGTCACACATTATATATATAAATGTTATAAATTAAATATGCTAAGATTATCAAATTAAGTTATATTTTTATATGAATAATATACCTCAACAAAAAAAACTTTAAAAAAATAACTTAAATTATTAAAACGGAAGTCGTGACCAATTCTACGAGCCCGAACAAGCACTCCAATCTAAATCGTAGAGTGAAGGGAAGTCCAACCTATTTCTCATTTTTTATTCTTTTGCCCACTACTTTCTCTTTGTTCTGGACTGGCCCTTCTTACTATTCTTGCCTTCTTTTATCATCTCACTTACGTTATAGTTTTGTTCGGTTCCAGGTTGAATAAAGTAGAGTGGTCAATGTTAAGTTTTTCAATGAAATACTTTTTTTTTCTTATATAGTAAATGATAATTCTATTTATAATATATTATTTATTATTATTTAGATTGTATTTAAATTATAAATTTACGTAGAAATTTGAAAAGAAAAAATGTGAGAGAAATTGAGAAAAAAAATTAATTTATATTTCATTCACAGTTCTCTTACATTTTTCTTTAATTTTTTTATATGTCTACTTAAATTTATAATATAAACACAATTTTAGTAAACCAAACCTAAAAGGATAAATTACAAATATACCTCCTGAGATTTGATTAAAATACGAATCATCCTCTGTGATTCTAGAAATTACATTATACTCCTTCAAGTTTCTAATTTTATAACAAATCGCCCATTTTATTAATAAATTATAAAGTCAATTAATAATTTTTAATGATATTAGAAATATGTTTCAATTCATAATTTAAGTAATTTCATTAGTGTATAGGAGAACAGTAATGAATTTTATTTTTTTAGTTAATTCTGTTAAATAAAAAATTCTGACAATGGAATACTTGTAATTTTTTAAATCATAGGAGGCAATTTATATTTTAAGCAAATTTTAAGTGATGTATTTGTAATTTACCCAACATAAAAATAGGCAATCTGATAAAATCAACAGTTTATTTTATATTTATTCCAGTGAACTAAACCCACCTTAGATCATCTCTAACGTTGCATCAGATTCAGTATCAAATTTGAATTTGATGAAAAAAGTCACTTTTTTTGCTTCAATGGTTTCACCAAACTGATATCAAACTGAGAACGGAGCAAATTTTTCACCAAACTAAGAATTTGCGTGAGCTTTCACCAATTCACTGTGCTATAACGTTGCAAGTGTGCCCACAGGACAACCTACCGAAGGTCCGACCGGTCGACCCACCGGTTGACCGAAAATAGGTTCAAACAATTCAAAATAGGTAGGTTTAAATAGTTCAAAAAGGTTAAAAAAAAAAAATTAACCTTACTGGTCGACCAACCGGTTGACTCACGGGATGACAATTCTTTTGATGCACCGTTAAAGCAACTAATATCAGATTGAGAAAATGAGCTATTTTTTATTCAAATTTAATAAAAAAAATACTGAACTGTTGGAAATACTCTTAAAGACAAATTTTGGTTTTCATTGGCCTGAAAAAACAAACAGAGAAAAGTCATTTGATAGTTGCAATTTTCTGCAAGAAAAAATTACTTTCTCACTAAAAAGTCATTATAGAATGAACATTTCAAAATTTCATTTCCCACCAAAAAGTTGTGGATATTCCAAACAATGACTTTTTTGTTTTTGTCGGCTTTAATGTGAGGCCCTTAACTTTTGTAAATTTTATTAGGTCCCTAAATTTTGAGTTATTATAATAAAGTCCTTAATTCGTTGATTGTTCGCAAATTAAACCTTAGAGCCGAAAACTCATCATGGACGAACCCATACAAACCCTAATCAACCCTGAAAGCTTAGAAATCATTTCTAACACTCTAATATTAATTATTTAACTCTCAAATTTTAGATTAATCGCTCTAAACCTTAACTTCCGGTTTTCACAGTCTTCATTCGGTTATTTACCTTTAAATTCAAAATAAGACAATACAAACCGAATTATTTTTCCTAAACACTAATTTATTAACTTTTCACTTGAAATAGATATTTTAATTGAGCCCAAGCCCTCACATTTTTATTAAATCACAAATTGACTCCAAACAAGTACCATTATATATTTATATATACACTTGTACCCTAAAATCTTTTTTTAACATTATATTTTACAATTTTCAAGATTTGGACACAGAAAAAAATATAAAATAAGTCCATCAATTCACCATCACATGGCTAGCCATCATATCTCTTAAGCTATAATCATTGTGCTTTAGTACAAACAAATCCCTTGAAATCTTGAAACAATAATGACTTTGGTACCTATAAATATTTGCTATATATATGTGTGTACTTCTAACTAGAAGGTATTTAAATTAATTCTAAACCTAACTAGATCATAATTAAATACATAATTAAGATTCTGATCCTCCCTCATTCCATTACATTTAAACTAGGGCAAATTACACAAATAGTCCCTATAGTTTGGGGCTTGTGTCACTTTGATCTCTGACTTTTCAATTGTGACACATTTGACCCTGAATTTTGAATCTTGTTCCAAATAAGGACAATTGAAGTTACCATTATTTAATTTCAAGGGTAAAATCATCAATTTAATAAAATATAAACTAATTTGACAAAAATAAATGTCAAAAAAATATTTTAATTTTTAAAAAAATATTTTAATTTTTAAAAAAATATTTTTATCCACCAATGATAAAATTATGTAAAATTGATAAAAATTAATAAAAATTACATGATTAATTTTTTAAAATTAATTTTACATGATCATCATCCAAACACATAATAAAAATTAATTTGGTAAAAAAATAAATAAATGTTTAAAAGATTTATCAATTTTACATAATTTTATTTTTAGTGGGAAGAAATAATTTTTAAAAATCCAAAAATATTTGTTTGACATTTATTTTTGTCAAATTAATTTATATTTTATCAAATTGATGATTTTACCCTTGAAAAATCTAATAATATTTTCAATTGTCCTTATTTGGAACAAGATTCAAAATTCATGGTCAAATGTGTTACAATTAAAAAGTCAGGGACCAAAATGACACAAGCTCCAAACTATAGGGACTATTAGTGTAATTCACCTTTTAAACTAAATCAAAGCACTATTCAATTGAATTGGAACTAATGGGCATTTGGGATTTTTCACACCAAATTCTCTATAAATACACCACCATCCTCCATCTATTTAAACATCAAACACCACCCCCACACACTCACATGTCATAGAGAGAGGGAGAGGAGTGAAGAGTGAGCTTGTGGAAGGGAGAAAGAAGAGAAAGAGAGCAAGTCTTGCAAAACTAGTTCCATAAGCATTTGAGTAAGTCACAACACAACTCTCTCTTTTATGTTCCTTTTTCAAATACATGCTCTTAGAAGTTTTAAACATTTATTTCAGATATGTTTTGATGGTATTCTCATATTAAAAATGAAAGGAGCTGAGCCTTGATTATACCCTTCTTGTATTTCTCTTAATCGATATAAGACTACCTTTTTCCATATCAAACTTTCAAAATTTCCAAAGGCACACCTTCACCTTAAATTTCTGAGTTTAATACATATTATTTAGCAAGTTTTTATCACAAGATAAGTGGAAAATTTTCCCTAGTTGACCTCTTTTTTCACCAAATTTCTATTTTCAAGAACTGTGCCAAAAAAATCTGTCTTTTTCATCCAACTTTCGAAATTTCTATAAAAATGTAGAAAAATCTTCTAGACCTCCATTTTATGTCAAAATTCTTCCTTAAGGAGTTAGCTTTCAAATAAAATTGGTTTCATTGAAAAGGAGTGAGCGATTTGTGAGAAAATCAGATTTTCGTAACGATCGACGAATTTGGACAGCACTGGAGTGTTTCTTAGGCCTCGTTTGGGAATAAGCTATTTTAGTAACTTTTTGACTTTTTACAAAAAGATGTGCAGAAAAGTAGAGAGGTGATGTGACAACTTTTAGTAACTTTTTGGCTTTTTGGCTAAAATAGCCACTCCCCAAATGAGGCCTTAAATTACTAAAAATCTAGAAAAGCTATCACATTTCCGAAACATGTTCTGAAAACTAGATTAAATTCTCTACGAACCATAGGAAGGTTAAGTTTGGTAAAATTCTAAAATAGTCCTTTTTAATCTTTAAATGGTACTGAATCTGAAAATTTAGTTTTGCATGGTTGTTTTGTGCTATTGTATTCATGAATATGCTTATTAGTTGATGACCATGTCTTGGTATGGTATTTCATGTGTTATGGTTATGTTCTTTATCTTCTTCATTTTAATGATGCTCATGCTTATGTGGATATTACTATCTTGTTGAGTTTATTCTAACTCGACTTAAAACTTTGATCAAAACGGAAAACTTAATTGGAATGATATTTGGTTTTCCATCACTTGAATAATGAAGAGATGATAATGTGTTATCTATGGATTGATGGGACGTGCTCCCTAATTAAAGGTTAAGTCTTGCGCAAGCAGTTGTCACGTAAACCCTAAAATGGAACGGACGTATTCGAACTCTTTGCGATGATTTGATTGATGAGACAAGGTTGGGTTCAGATCGGACATTCTGGAGGATAAAACTTTTTGGAAGGATAAGGTTGGATTCAGGAGATAAAACTTTTTTTTCTTTTCGTTGTCCTTTTTGAGGCCCTGCGGTTAGCGCTATGCTGTATATAACCGTTGGTAGGCATTCGAGGTTAGTTCTGCAACAAAGCAGCAAAATGGGGAGTTCCGAGTAATCCGATGTCTAATTCTTGTGGTTGGAAGGATGAAATCTCTTTGGGGGATTTCTAGAATACTGACCACTAACATTATAACCTTTGTTATCTATTTGAATGACATGTTCATTTCCTTAGTTATTAAAATTGCTATTATTGACTTGAACATCATGCTTCATTACTTGCTCGCTATAAAAATGATGGTGTATTGAAATGGGAAAAAGAGACGGGGTGTGTATGCGTTTACTGGGCATTCGAAGCTCATGGTGTTTCATGCCAGGTATTGAAGACTATTAGACTGGTCGAAGGCAAAACTGAAGCATTTGAGGACGTACGGCTACCTTAGGAGGATTAGAAACTAGTTTATAAACGTGTTTGAGATTGTAAGTGATAGATCTCATGTTGTATTTAAGACATGATTTGTAATTTGTATATATATAACATTTGTAACCTATCCTTATACCCCGTCAACTCATGTAGGCCTTGTGTTAATACCTTGTCAAGATCTGTCAAAAAGGTAACTTTACTATTTAAGGTGGTTGGACTTTGAAGGGAGGATATTTTGACTCCTCTGACCTTCCTGGAATCTTGCTTGGTTATTATCCAAAGAACTAATTAGTGACATTTCATACTCTTATAACCTTAGATAAACCCTGTATTTAATGGTTAATATATTATCTGATGTTCTCGATTTTTTGGGCGTCACATTTAAATTAAGCCAACTCCCTATATTCTTATACCTATATATTTAAGTTGAATTAGAAACTTTTGTCAAACAATCAAATTTAACAATTTTTTTTGGTAAAATACACTTATTACATTTGAAGTTTAGAAAAAATATATTAAATCTTATAAATTCGACAGAATTACATTAAACTCTCTTAAGATTTCAATTTACTTAATATTTTTTTTCATTAGTAATTCGTTAATTGTAAGGATACAAAAATAATATTGTCATTATTATATACTGAAATATATATTTCACTTTATTTAGTCTTATAATTTCAAACCATCTGTATTAATTATGATTGGTTTAGTCTTACTAAAATAGAAGCTAGTGTAATTATATCAAACTTATAATGTTTAATCTATTTTCTTCAAATCTCAAAATAAGTTAATATAATTTACCATTTTTTAATTATAATTAAAAAAAATTATAAATTCTGTCAAACGGACTCATTATGGCCTAGGCATTTGTTCTTTTCATTATTTATGCCATATGATATCTCGAAAATATTTAATATATATTTTTTTTTAATAAAACATTTTTGCCTTTTCTTTCTGGAAATAGGGACTTTGAAAAGTTTGAACCACATGAAAAAGCTTGAGACCTTAGCGTATAAAAAGATATATAATATTTATTACATTTCAACTAGACCTTTTAAACAGCAAGCCAAATATGTTGATATTTCCAGGCAATTTTACCCGAAAAAAAAAGTCAATTTATTTTATTTTATGCTTTTTGATGACACTATTTCTAAACCCTAATAATAAGTGTTGTTAAAGTATATTTAGAATATATTACTTTTCATCGTTGTTTGGTTTTCATATTTCTATTAGGTTTTCTTATTCTCATGGTTTCTTAATTACCAACCCATATAAGTCTTATATATAAGCCACCTCTTGTAATAGTTCAATACATAATATTATAAAATTATTCAATATACAAAGCTTCTCTCTCTCTCTCTCTCTCTCTCTCTCTCTCTATACAATTATCTTAACATGGTATTAGAACTATAAGATCCGGCATATCTTTTTGGTTCACTGACGGGCGACTGATTGGCAACCTTGCTTTCGCTGCCCGTTGGAGTTTCAACACATACCTATGTTAATCCCAATCTACAGCAACCAATAAACCACTATGTCCTCTGTTGGTGTTTAATCCCAATCTTTCGCTCCTTCATCACTCAAAATCTTTTTCTTTTTCTTTTTTTGTGCTTTCGCACTCTCTCTCAGTTCTCTTTGTTTTAACCTCAAATAGGTTTCTATCTTAAAACCTATTTGAGTTTGAGAGGGATAATATACCTATATACACCATGTGAACTGTTGGACCATTTTAATATCTTTTATTTATTTATTTATATATCTTGGTCATAAATGGAGTTTCATTACTTTGGTAACCTCTCAACTTGGTTAGTGCTCTTTATTTTTGGTATAACTGTAAAGTCATAGTGGCTTATAAATAGTCCCTCTCATCTACCCTTTTCTATACACACACATCAACTATTTTCTATACAAGAGAGATTACTACCAAAGAAGGGTGTTTTTATTGATGGAGCTTTGGGTTCACCATCTTGTGCAAAGTTGGTCTGAACCATACGATAAGTGGTCGGGCTGTTGTATCTTGGAGGGGACAAGTCATAGTTTTGTGACTGCTGCATTGGTATTGGGATTCTTCCTACTGCAGTAGGCTTGATCTCCTTAAAAAAATGAGATATCTGTGTCTCAGCCTGATCTATTTGTATCTCATTTTCTTTGCATCATTTATCAATAAAATATAATTTTTTCTAGTTTTTTCACCAACAATTTTAAGGAGATCAAACATGGAACAAGTACCAGAAAAAACCAATGATGGAATTGGAGATCTCAACAAGCCTTTCAAGTTCAAAGGAGTTCATTTTAAGAGGTGGAAAGGAAAAGTTCTTTTTTAACTTAGCCTTTTGAAAGTTGCAGATGTTCTTACCAAAAAGAATCCAAACAAAATCCCAACCGAGGAGATGAATGATGAAGACTATGAGGCACATGAAGCACAAGTAGCTTCCTACAATACAGATAAGTATAAATATCAATTTTATCTCTTAAATTTCCGTACTGATTAATTTTATGATTATTACTATGACACCACTTACACTTTGTTTTCTATTAATTTTTGGTATGTTGGCTTGTGTTATATAAACAGTAAATGTGTGGAAATCATGAGTAGTTTAGGATTAATTCCTAAAGTGACAAAAAATTTTGAGAAATGTGAGGTTTGCAATAAAGCAAAAATTACCAAGAGGCCTAATAAAAGTGTTGAAAAAAATACCGAATTGCTAGAATTATTTCATACTGATTTGTGTGAGTTTGAAGGAATTTTAACTCGGGATGGTAACCGATATTTTATCACTTTTACTGATGATTTTTCAAAATATACAAACGTATATTTATTAAAAAATAAAAGTGATGCTTTTGAGAAATTAAAAGAATTCCTTATTGAAGTGGAAAATCAATTCGGTAAAAAGATTAAAAAAATTAGAAGTGATAGAGGCCGAGAGTATGAAGCTCTTGGATTCAACTCTTTTGTTCAGTCATTGAGAATTATTCATGAGACTACTCCACCGTATTCACCTTCATCTAATGTCGTAGTTGAAAGAAAAAATAGAACGTTAATTGATTTGATGAATGCTATGCTTATTGATTCAGGTGCTCCCTCAAATCTTTGGGGCGAGACTATTTTGACAGCTTGCCATGTGATAAATAGAGTGCCACACAAAAAGACTAAAATTGTACTTTATGAGTTGTGGCAGGGGCATAAACCAAATCTAGGTTATTTGAGGGTTTGGGGTTGTTTAGCTTTTGTGAGACTTGCAGATCCTAAACGACCTAAATTGGGTGAATGAGCTACTACCTGTGCTTTTCTTGGGTATGCGTTGCACAATACAACTTATAGATTTTTTTTATATGGAAAATAATATTATTTTTGAATCAAGTGATGCTATTTTTCATGAAAATAAATTTCCTTTCCAATCTAGAAATAGTGGGGGTCAAATAATTTCTGAAAATATTTTATCCATACCTAGCTCTTCTACTCCTTCTCAAGTTTTTCAAGAACAAGAAAATTCACAAATCCAACCAAGGAAGAGTAAACGAGCTAGAGTTGAAAAGGATTTTGGCCCTGACTATTATCTTTACAATGTGAAAGAAATTCCTCTTACGGTGCAAGAAGCTTTATCATCACCTGATGCTATTTTCTGGAGAGAGACTGTAAATGATGAGATAGATTCACTACTTTCAAATAAAACATGGAAGCTAGTGGATTTACCTCCAGGTTGTAAAACTATTGGGTGTAAATGGGTTCTTCGCAAAAAAACTTAAACCAGATGGAACTATAGATAAATATAAAACGAGGCTTGTCGTGTCACGACCCAAACCCAGCCCTATGGGTTTAGCACCGTAACTGGCCAGTAATCCGAGATTACCAAAGGCCTGCTGAACAAAGAATACGCTTAAATGGCGGAAGCCAATACAGTAAATAACTAGTGTCCATTGAGCTGTGAAAATCTGTATGCCAAAAACATTTTTATGCATTCATACGATTCAAGGCAGTACAATCCACATACGGTCTATACAATCATTTACAAACAGTCAGTACAGGGATCAAATCCCTAGACAACAGTACAGTATAACAGTAGACAGTCTATACAAATGTACAAAACGGTAAGGAGACCGATAGGGGACACAAAAACACCCCAAGCCATAGCATGGCAACTCGGAACCTCGCAGTGAGGCACATAGGCTGGCTTGACAAAACTGGGGACCAACCCACGCTCCTAGCTCGATGCAGTTCTTTGAGATCCTACATATATATATAAATAGTGAGCTAAAGCCCAGTGAATAACATACAGTGTAAAGAGGTTATGAATGAATGCCCTTACAGTAATGAGATCAGTTCATTAAACAGTATTTCAATCTTCAAGATTTTCATCAATCAAGATTTCAATCAATCACCATATGTGGTACATCCATTAGCCTATAAACAAGAGGGTCCAAAAGGATCGAGCCTTAACAGACTCCAACAAAGAATGATGATCATCAATCAAGAACAAAGATGGTTCTACAAGGAAACCATGAGCTACGTAACGATCAATATGATAGTGCTAAGGATGCCACAATACTGATTAAAATACAGGACATACATTCATTCAATCAACAATATCGGTTCAATAAACATTGATTCCAAGATTCAAAATATAACCATTTGAACATATCTTTACACAATGTTACTCAGAGATTGGGCTAATAGCACTAGAGCGTCCCGGAGAGCCAACCCTAAACAGGTAACAAATAGAACACGCACTAAGTTCACAGTCGAAAGGATGATAATTAAATCCCTAAATTTTCTCGGTGTGGTTCTATGTCTAAATCCTCATTAAGATGCCTTAAACTAGGCCTAAGAATGCCTAGGATGGGATGAGGATGCAAAAATGTGCAATGAAACCGCCGAATTTTCGAAAAACAGGGCCTCATTTCGGCGTCAACTTCCTTCGAGCGGACAAGCTAACAAAGGTCCCTTTCGCCGAATGCTAATGCACTGATGCAAGATCTTTGGATGCGATTTCCGCCGGCGTGAAACTCTTGCCGGCGGACTGTAAAACAATGCGAAGAAAATGCTGGGAGCATGAATTCCCCGCTCGAGCGGCACTTCCCCCCCTCGAGCGGACCTCAAAAATCTGGAAAACCCAGAACAGTGTTCTGAGTTTGAAACTCAAGTTTGGGATACCAAAATCGATCCTCTTGGGCCCATTTTCTGGAAAACTCTTTTAAACACATAGAATAACAAGTTTTAAAGCTCAATTTAAGAAATCAAAGCCCAAGGGTGTTTCAATTAAACTCAATTTCAAACTCCATTTCAAGAACAACATGCAAACATGACGTGTATGAGTTTTAAACCAAGATCAAACTTCAAATCTTGCTCTATTGAGCTCAATAGTTGGAAAACAAGGTGAAAACATGGACTAAAGCTTAGACATGAACATGCATGTAGCATTTGACCATGAAACCAACTCCAAACTCACTAAATTCAACATGCATGCAACAATGGAACTTCAATTCAACAATTATGAACAAAATCATGGTTTAGCTCTACAATGATGCATGAACATGCAAGGTTTGCTCAAGCACAACATTAAGAAGGCACGATCCTTACCTAAGTCTCAATTACAAGGTTTAGGAAGCTAGATTAGCAAGTATACTTCAATCTACTTCAAGTCTCCTAGCAATTCTCAACAATGGCAAGATGAGCTCAAGTCTACTCCCTCTCTCACTTGGTCGGTTAGAAGCAAGGAAGAAGGACTGAGGAAAAGCTTTGATCAAATGTTTGTATAAGGCTCAAGTAATATTAAACAAAGGTCCACTATAGGTGGCAATGGTGTAAATAAGCCTAAGTTTGCAATATATCACTATTTAATCTACTTTAGTCATTCCTAATCAATTTTTAGATAAATATACCATAAAATCAGGAATATTCTACTGAGTCTAAAACTTCAAACGGTTTCTAAATCGGCCGCCGATAAGGCCTTCAATTAACAGTTTAAACACATAAATGCAAACAGATAATTAAATCATTAAACAGATAGAAATGCAATATAACAGGTAAACTTATTCAATTTCAGTTTCGATTTCAATCGGTCCATTCAGTACTTCAGTTAATTCGATTACCAGTCATAATCAGTTCCGTTTAGCAGTAATCAGTAGGTAATTCAGTGGTTTAACGGTAATCAGTACGAGAGTTGTTACATGTCGTTAAAGGTTTTCAGCAACAAGTTGATCTTGATTTCTTTGATATTTTTTCTCCAGTTACTAGAGTTATATCCATTAGATTGTTGATTGTAGTGGCTGCAATTCATAGTTTAAAAATTCATTAAATGGATGTAAAAACAGCATTTTTAAATGGAGATCTAGATGAGGAGATTTACATGGACCAACCCGAAGGCTTTGTGGAGCCTGGCCAAAAAAGCAAGATGTGTAAGCTAACTAAATCCCTTTATGGTTTAAAACAAGCTCCTAAATAGTGGCATGAGAAATTTGATTTCTGCATGCTTGAGAATGGCTATAAGACGAATGAATATGATAAGTGCATATATTATAAAACTTGTAAAAATGCACATGTGATTATTAGCCTACATATAGATGATCTACTTATCTTTGGCTCTAATTTGCATATTATAAATGAGACTAAAAATATGCTCAATAGCTACTTTGATATGAAAGATCTTGATGAAGCCAATTTTATTTTGGGAATTAAAATTACCAAGACTAATGATGGTATTTTTCTTGATCAGTCGTATTATATGGAAAAAAATGTTAAAGAAATGTAATTTTCTAGACTGTAAACATGTTGCTACTCCTTTTGATGCAAGCATACATTTATCTGTTGTAACAAATGAAAAGGAAGTAATTAATCAAAAGGAATATGCTAGCATGATTGGTAGTTTAAGATATGCTACTGACTGTACTAGACCTGACATTACATATGCTGTTGGAGTACTTAGCCGGTTTACTAGCAAACCAAAAATTATGGTTTGTTTTATAACAAGTATTCTGCGGTACTTGAGGGATATAGTGATGCCGATTGGAACACTTTGTCAGGTGATTCTCTCTCATCCTCGGGTTTTATTTTTACCTTGGGTGGTGGTGCTATATGTTAGAAGTCGAAAAAACAGACTATAATTGCTAATTCTACAATGGAAGCTGAGCTTATAGCGTTAGCTTCAACATGTGAGGAAGCGAATTGGTTGAGAGATTTGTTACATGAAATTCCTTTTTGGGAAAAATCAATTCCTCATGTGTTAATTCGTTGTGATAACACTGCTGCTATTGGTAGAGTGAACAATCATTTTTATAATGGTAAATCCAGACCTATTTGAAGGAAACACAGTAATGTGAGATTCTATTTGAGTAATGGCAACATAACTGTGAATTATGTAAGATCTTGTGATAATCTTGCGGATCCGTTAACCAAGGCCTTGGCGAGAGATAGGGTCTGGAATATATCGAGGGGTATGGGTTTGAAGCCTATAAAATTATAAACCATGTATGAGGATACCCAACCTAGGAACCAGAGATCCTGTAACTAGGTTCAATGGAAAGAACGAATCATATGGTGGTTGTAAAAATGCACTCTTTAATATTTTGTTATCCATCCCTATGATGTAAGTGCATTTGTCCTGTAATGTTGGAGGGTTGAGTTTTTATACTCTTAATGAAATTCTATAGCTCTTGTTGAGTGGGGTGTGTAAATTACAGGAACATCCTTGACAGATTTCACCTATGTGAGCATGAAAGTGAAGCCGCTTTCTATGAGAACAAGGCTTATTCTTAAATATGCTCATGAAAACTGGGATTAGCACAAGGTCGTAATGTGCTAGCTATTAAAGCTCATGTCAACACCTAGATTATTATGTGTGAGCAGTAATTCTTTATTTCCCCTAAGCAGTCATAGTTCAAGTCTGAGACCACTACTGACTCTGGAGTAGAGGTTGCTGTTTTACTAATGAAGGTTCAATGTAGAGCACACCTTCATAATGCATACTAGTCTACCTTTGTTTGGTAATCTCTCTTATCCTTGTTGATATTAAAATGAGTGGGGGATTGTTGGACCATTTTAATATCTTTTATTTATTTATTTATATATCTTGGTCATAAATGGGGTTTCATTACTTTGGTAACCTCTAAACTTGGTTAATGGTCTTTATTTTTGGTGTAACTGTAAGGTCATAGTGGCTTATAAATAATCCTTCTCATCTACTCTTTTCTACACAAACACACATCAACTATTTTTTATACAAGAGAGATTACTACCAAAGAAGGGTGTTTTTATTGGTGGAGCTTTGGGTTCACCATCTTGTGCAGAGTTGGCCTGAACCATACGACAAGTGGTCGGACTGTTGTATCCTGGAGGGGACAAGTCATAGTTTTGTGACTGCTGCATTGGTATTGGGGTTTTTTCTATCGCAGTGGGCTTGATCTCCTTAAAGAAAACAAGATATCCGTGCCTCAGCCTGATCTATTTGTATCTCATTTTCTTTGCATCATTTATCAATAAAATATAATTTTTTCTGGTATTTTCACCAACAAACCATCCAAGCCGTCCCTTGGCGTACCACCTAAGTCATTCCTTAGTGGACCCTGTCATAAGCTGCCTCTTGGAGCACTCTTTCATCTGTTGGTTACGCGTATGCCATGTCTACTGGTTCAACATATGTTCCTGTTCAAGCGCATTCCAAGGCCCAACACCTTCAATCGTCTCCCAAGGTCCTTTCACGATGAACACGTCGCTCAATCACCCTTAGCAGGCCCTTATCATTTGTCCTAGCAACAGACTCATCTTAATCGCCCCTAACAAACTCTCCTCAATCGCCCATAGCCCGCTCTTTCATTTGACGTACATAGCAAACTCTCATTTAATTTTTGTTTTGTTCTTCCAAACTCAAGTTAGTTTATCTACTTGAGTTTGAAGGGGGCTGTTAAAGCATATTTAGAATATATTACTTTCCATATTTGTTAAGTTTTCATATTTCTATAGGTTTTCTTGTTCTCATAATTTCTTGATTACTACCTTATATAAGTCCTATATATAAGCCATTTCTCGTAATAGTTCAATACGCTATTATAACATTATTCAATATACAGAGCTTCTCTCTCTTTCTCTCTCTCTCTCTACAATTATCTTAACAATTGTGTTAATACACACCAAATTTTTGACAAGGCAAATTCCTCTAAGATAACAATAGGCTACTTTATACTTTGTTGCTTATGTTAATTTGATTTTTTTAATTTAGTTTATATTCATTTTAGTTTTAATTTTTTTATAGAGCACTCGGTCCATAAATCCAAATTTAAATTTTTTTTGGCCAAAGGTCCAAATGCTAAAATACTTTGCACACAAGGACAAACTTAGATAAAATAATTAAAATACCTATGTATATATATATATATATATTCTATACTCAAACCAAACCCTAAATGCTAAACTCTTACTTTCTCGCTCTCCCGCCTGCACCGTCGACGATCTTTCTCCCCCACTCCACCGTCGCTATCTCACTGTCTCCCCATCAATCGCCTCTATGCCACCCCAAACCCTAACCCTACCTTCCCACAACCCTCTATTGCCAGCCAATAACCATCCACTTCTATTGCCACCGTCAGTGGTGTCTCCATCTTTATTTGAGATCACCAATAGACGAACCCTTACTCTCACCCTCTTTCCTCTCACTCTAATTTTCTCTTTCCTTCCGCGCCGCCTTCAACGTTGAAGAAATCCTCTCTAGAGCTTCACGTTAAACCAGAAAGTCAAGCTTAAACTCAATCTGTATATCATAAACATTCAGGATCGCACTGCTTGATCTCCGTCACTGACATATAACACTCCTCCGTGAAATTATTGATACACATAGGTACTGTGTATGAGTGAGAATGAAGGGGGTTTTAATGGTAGAACAAAGCAAAGCATATGTCTTTCTTCTTCGAATTCCTACTCTGGCCAGAAATAGGGTCTTAGTCATTATCTTTGACTCTGCTCGAGGTTCCGATGGCCGAATGTCTCAGAGAAAGTAACCTAACGAAACCTTAATTTCAAGTGCACACAAATCAATTTTTGAACTCTCAACTGTGTTTTAACATTCTTTATCAGAGAGATTATTGAAGATGAAAAGGAGTTGGCTTGATACGACGGCGTCGAATAGATCATTTCACCGGAGAGACAAAACGATTACAAATGACAACCTCTGACACGATGGCATCACACGGTGGTCCGTGGTTCCCATTCATCTCCTTCCTATTGTAGCCCTATTTAGATCTAAGTTTGGGAACAACTCTTCTGATCCCCTTTGATCTTTGGATCCTCTATTTTTTTCAAGATCTTAAGTGGGGGCCATAAATCCATGTATAGAACTCATCATCAGATCGCCATATGTAGAACTCATAAAGGGTTTGGAATGGTAGGATGTGGTAGTGGTGGTGGTGGTTGTTGTTGATTTTAACAGATAGTAGCTTTCAATTTATATTTTTTTTATTTTTATTATTTTTGTCTGGCTTCTTCTTGTTGATGTTCTTATCTATTTTTCTTTCTTTGTTGTTGTTGTTGTTGATGATTCCAACGTAGCAGAAAATATATGCGTTGTTATTGAATAGACAGATCCATTTGTGCCTCTACATAGATCTATTTGTGTTTTCATATTTCAACAAATAAAAATTAAAACAAGAATTAACACATATTTCAATAGATAACGGGAAAATCAAATAGATAGGGAAAAACATTTGGACAGGTAATAAAAAATAAACATATATTTTAACAAATAAGAACAAAGAGAAACCCATAGAATTTGAACAGATGGAGAGAGAAACCCACAAAATTTGAATAGATAAGGAAAACAATTAAACAGATAAGGAAAAATTCAACAAACAGATATAATTTGAACAGGTGGGCAAAAAAATTCTAACAGATAAAAAAAGTCAACAGATAAATTAATGGATAAAATTGGAAACAAAATGTTCTTCAAAACAAACAAAAGGACTTCTTATCAAATTATTTCACAAAAGGTGGACCTCTCACTAATAAAAAAAATATTCACTGGACCTAATGCCTTATACTCTCCTTAGCTTGGACTTTTCAACAATTTTCTCTTTTTTATATTATGTTAATTTAATCTAATTAATAATGTCTCCTTTAAAATTTGGACTGAAGTCAATAAGTAAAATAATTCATTCACTCTTCTCGAAGTGATTGAGGAATTGAAATTCAATGGTAACCTTTGAATGCACAAAACGATTATGGATAAATTACAAATACACTCCTTGATGTTTACTTAAAATGCAATTTGCCCCTATGGTTATGAAATTAAATCTCGTCCCTTGAAGTTTCAAATTTCATAATAAATGACCACTTTTATTAATAAATCATCAAATTGATTAATAGTTTTTAATAATATCCTAAATTTATTTCAATTAATAATTCAAAGAATTTTATCATAGTATAGGAGACCAGTTAGAAATTTTATTTTTATTTTGTCAAATAAAAAATTCTAGCAATAGGATATTTACAATTTTTCAAGTCATAATTGACAATCCGTATTTTAAACAAATCTCAAAGAGTATATTTATAATTTATCTAAAAATTATTGTTGGACATTTCACTTATGATATTTTTTAATATTATTATATTCTTAAGTAAAATTATCAAGAAGGACAAAACTTTAAAATTCATTTATTTCTACACCCCTATTCTCAACTGCCATTCTCAACTGCTGCATTCTCCATTTTGGGTTGTTGCCACCATTACCTCGAATAGTCAAACAAGCCTTCTTTTCACCCTTTCCCGCTCCCTTCCAATACCCCAGTCAAGTCACTCCCCTACATCCAATCACCACCGCAGTCAAGTTAGTCTCCTACATCCAACCACGATACCCTAATCCTTGCCACTCTTCCTCGTCTCTCTTTCCCTCCTTATTTTGCTTGCATCTCTCTTTCTTTGTATGTATTTGTGGTGATGGCTAAGGATTAAACAGCAATGATACAGAGTTCTAATATGAATTCTAATAATATGGCAAAATAATAAACAAATAAAATAAAAACACAAGCTAAAACATCACATCATATGGTGAGATCCACAATTAGAGCTCTTCCTGAAACTTTTTCTCTAGAGTTTCCAAATATTTTTCGATGATTAAAATAGGGGTAAGAGGTGTCAGATAAGAGAAATGAGACAATGGTAGCGGTATCATATGATTACTAGACTTAGGTAGTGATAAGGTTGGAATGAATTGTGACATTCAGATAAAAAAATAATAATCCAAAAATGGAGTGTCAACAATTTTTTAGGTGCATTTAAGGCTCCTACATCCAATTTAAAATGATTTGTTGAATTTTGAATGGACTATTTTGTGATTGATTTATTTTTTATTTTTTAATAAATATTATAAATTAGATTAAACTCACAAAATGTAAAAATAAATAAATAAATAAATAAAAATTATGACATAAAATTGATACTATAATTAAAACTGTATGAATCAAATTGAAACTGAAAAAAATTTAAAGGCCGAGGAACTATAATTTGCCATATATTTATATTTTGGATAAATCATACTTTTTGCTCGTGTAATATGACTCAAATTTCATTTTAATTCTTCTATTTAAGTTTAATGTCAATTTGATCATTCCATTCATATTAGTTTCAAATTTTTTTATATGTACATCTTAAGAGATTGACACTTGACATGAAATTATTAATTTGAAATCTCAAATTTGAATGAAATTGTAAAATTAAAACTCACCAAATTATTTAAATTAAAGAATAATGATTAAAATAAAATTTAAATTAAACTATAAGATTTAAAAATGTAAATTTACACTTATATTTTGGGTGGATCCTCTTTCAAATTCCATTAGGTGCCGGATGCCAGCTACTATCACGACTTTTTGATGTATCTTCATTCGTCAATCGTGCAACTTACGTTGATAAGTAATCATCACTTAAGATGATAATAATTCCATAAACATAGGTGACTAAGAAATTCAAATTAAATTTTTTAATGCAATAATTTCAAAGATCATATAATAATAATAGTTAAATAGTATATTGAAGTATTGACATGTATATTAGACTTGTACGAATCAAGTAAGAGGTTTTGGAAATTAGCTTTTTTAATTAGAAAGTTAGTTTATTTAGCACAAATTAAAAAATTGGATAAATTAAACTTATCTCTATTGAGATTTAGAAAAATAATTATACCGATTTATCTTAAAGTTCTAATTTTTTTTTCTTTTTTCTTTTTTTCTTTTTTTTTGTAAATACAGACCGAAACCATCTTGAAATTTTAATTTACATAACACTTAAACTTTTTTTTATGAGCAATTCATTAGTCTTGTGGATAAAAAATTAATATTGTAATATTTTGTATACTAAAATGTATATTTATCTTTATTTATTTTAATGTTTGCTCACCATTTATATCAATTTTGATTGTTTTAATCTTAATAAAAGAAAAGTTACTATTAATATTGTAATATTTTTTAGTACAATATTATGTACACAAATTTCTATTCATATATGTTTTACCATTCTGTATAATTATTGGGTACTCTCGGAACACCTTATGAGCTGGTTTTCAGCTTCCACAAAGCTATAAGCTATAAGCATAAGCTAACCCAAACATATCAAAACAGCTTAAATTAAGCTGAAAGCTGAAATTAAGTCCTGACAAACAGGGCCATTACCACGTAGACATCGCCACGTGATACTCTCAGATTATTTATTAACTTTCCTTCCCATTAAGTAACACAGGTTGCATTGTGTATGTTCTTGCTCTCATTTTGCTTTTGGGAGTTATTCTTTTAAGGGTCGTGCTAATGACAGCTTAACGGTTGTCAATTAGAAGCACAAATGCCAAAATTTTTATAATTCTATTACACTTCTTACACTTGTTACATATCCCAAAACAGTTTTACACATTTCAATAACACATTTTTACTTACTTTTTGAACACTAACAGCAATAAGGGCTGTTTTTAGCAATTCCCTTCTTTTAATTGGTTGTTTTGGCAGTGGTGCACTGCATTAAATTGTTGTGTTTTGATTGGGTTTTTAAGCATGCCGTAAAGAATCATATAGTTAGGAAAAAGACAATTGAGCAGATAGGAGAAAAATAAAACCTTCTAGTGTTGCTTTTGTTATAGGTAATAGATTAATGTACAGGTACCCCTTTATTAAAGGTTGTTCGAGCTTTTCCTAAGAATATGGCATGGGTTACATCAGTGTCATAGTGCCTAGTACTCGAACAATCATTTCAAAATTTTAACAATTTAATTTTAAATCAAAAAATCAATTCTTCTCATGTCCCATCTACACTATTAATTTGAAGGGAAATGTTACCTTTTCACTTTGGTATGGTCCTCGAGAGTGTTTAGTGTCAGAAGTCAAACTTTAGGGGTCACCGCATTTTCTGGCTTGACCCCATAGGGTCAGAAGTGTAATTTACCCTTTAATATATGTGGATTTATTGGTAGATGGTTGTAATTATACCAATTCTTTGTTTGGAATCATTGTATGTCAGGTGATAGAAAGTAAACAGAAAAATTCCTCGGTTTTTTGATTGAAAAATTGCTCCATGCTTGCTGTTGATTTACGTCTTTTAACTTCAACATATCCAAAGTTGTCTTTGAAGCCCTAGAATTTCTTTCGTTTTAAATGAGAATGAATGTAATTGATTAGCAAAAAGAGATGAGTTGTGGAACTTCAATTTGACTGCTTCTAGGCTTTTAAAAAAGATGATTTGGTTGACAGTTTTGATTCCTTGATGCATCATAAATAGATAGGAATTGAACTTTTGGTCATTTTTTGATAGATTAGCAATAGTAGCATTTACTTCTCTTGTGCCAGCTTGAAGCTATTTAGTTTTGGTCATTATGATCCCTAGAAACCCATGCTGAATCTTTTGTGTGTATACATTACCTGTTGAAGGCATCCTAATATCAGCAGTCAAAGTGGAGCGATATGCTTGGACATCCTGAAGGACCAATGGAGCCCTGCACTCACTCTAAAGACAGCACTCCTTTCAGTACAAGCATTACTTTCTGCCCCTGAACCTGATGATCCACAAGATGCTGTAGTAGCACAACAGGTGTAATTTGTTTCCTTCCTCGTCCCACTGCCTCTTCGTGCACATTGTACTACATCAGGTTCTGCATGTGGACATTGTAGTGTCCCAATGATTATCACATCTTTTTTATATGCTTTTAGTTTTTCCCATGCCGTAACTTACTGGTTCTTCGTTAAAAAAACTTCTTGTTAATTTTTATTCTTGTGGCCATTTTAGTATCTCAGGGACTACCAGACCTTCGCAGCCACAGCTCGTAACTGGACAGAAACTTTTGCTAGAACATCAGCTCTTGGGGTTGAGGAGAAGGTGCACAGTTTGTTTTTTGCCTTTTAAGGTGGGCTTTGGCAATTACATTTTTAGTAGTATTTTTGTGTTTGGTAATTGCCCAAAAAAGTTGACTTTTTGAGTTTTTAAAAACTTTTTGGCGACAAATGATACTGTGGAGCCATTGTAGGTAAACGGTGGAATTTCTGAAAGTACTGAGGGTAAAATTGTCTTTTCACAAATTTCCTAAAAAAAACTGCTTTTATAGGGAAGCCATCTCAAACAAACTTATTTGCTTCTGGCTTTTTAGCGAAAAAACTGCTTATTTATTGCTTCCCAAACAGGGCCAAAGTTTACTACAACAATAGACGAATACTTGTATAATATTTTTATGAAGAAATTTACACTGCATAATTCAATTCCAACATTAGATATTCTGACAGCTGATGTTGGGTTTTCACAGGTGCAACAACTGGTGGAGATGGACTTCCCTGAAGCTTTGGTTCGGCGTACGCTGGAGAGTGTTGTTGGTGACGAGAACATGGCCCTTGAAAACCTTTGCTCTGGCTAGAACTCAAAGCAGACGACATTTTACTTTTTTTTGTTGTTGTGGAAATTCCTGTGCCATCGCAACAGGTTGAACACTAGTTTTACAAACACAAATGGATTTGTCAGAATATAAGCTTTTCATTTATAGTCTAGGTTTTCTATCTTTCGATCATTCGTCTTTTGTTTCAGACTGTTCATCCTTTATGAATAGTATATTTCAATGTCAATGCATCAATATCGCTATTACCTAATTGCAATCAGCTTGTGAAATTTGAAAATATTGATCAGAAGTTATTTTGGGTCCTATGGAATTAATCATTTTTTTTTTTTTTTTGGGGCTGGACAACTATATGCATCATGAGAGGGGTAGAAATTTCTGAACATATTATTTTGCAGTTACTTTTGTTTTGAGTCTAATTTCAGGCCGGGGGCACGACAAATGAGAATTTGCCGAAGAGGAGATTGGCAACATCAACATCCCCCATGGGGGCATTGAGGAGGCAACCGGGCCACAACAGCTGTGATCATAGGTGTGGCTGTTGCTTTTTATGTCATGGTCGGCCTAGGACTTTGACATCATTTGATTGAACTGAGTTCACTATGTTGACGGTGCTTCTAATGCAGCCCGTGTCTGGATGGAGATGATTTTCTTTCTCATATTTTTAGGGTCTTAAGTTGAGCTGATATTGCTTCATCTAGATCTTTGCCCCCATTGTTACTGCCCCTGCCCCATCCTAGTACTGGCAAGTAGAGATTTTGATTCGAGTGAATGTTGAGACCTATTGAATCTACTAATATTACCATTCAGCTGTGGTATTAGTATATGAGCTTTTTTATGTAGTCGGTTCGTTTGAAAAATGGCTTTTTGGTTAAAACATTTGGTGAAAAAACACGTAAAAAAACTGAAGTGTTTTGGAATTATTTTTTTGACTTTTTACGGGAAAAATGTGCTAAAAAAGTAGAGAAAATTGTAAGAAATCTTTGACTTTGTAGTATGATTTTTGGTTTTTTTTAATGGCTTTTTGACATTTTGCCAGATGAAGCCTCAATGGTATTCAGATTGAAGCAGTAAGCTCTAGCTCAGATGGCCGTATCAGTGGTAGCTACAGTTACTGCCATGAGTTATGTTTTTGGTTTCAGAATTGTACTCCCTGCAAAACTTGCTTGAAATTGATGGGTACTACTATTCTTATCCATACTCGTGCTGATGATGCGCTGCTCAAGACTATGTTTGGATGATAGATTTCATGAGGGACTTGTGTAAGAAAAGGAAAAATGAAAAGTTTTCTACAATTATTTAATCACAGTTTTCTCTTGTCAGCTTCATTACAATCATATTTTTGTGTGTATTTAATGAAAGTAGTTATGTTGTCCTGGCTGCATTTTGAGTGAAGGATACTCACCAGATATGACTTGAAACAAATTAAAAATTCTAACAACCATACAAAACTATTAGGTTGTGTTTGGTTCAACCATTTACACAAAAGTGAAGTATAGAAAGCAAGGTTTCTCATAAATATACTCAACAAATGCATATCCTATCTTAAATTATTGAATGCTAGACATCCACATAAATTATATGAATCATACATTGCTAAGAATAAGACCTAGGGGACCGAGGGGTCGGCCTGGTAGATGAAATGCTTCTTTACTAGACATGATGCCTGGATTTGAGTCGCATTGTTATGTGATACAGTGAAATAGTGAACATAAATTAGCTACACTGCCCTGGAAATTTCAAGAGCAATGATGATAAACTGTAACTCTTCTTGCTGGAGGAGGAACACATATGATGAAGAAGGCCATTGCCATGACCATGGCAATCACCATGATCATCAGAGTCTGAGCAGCAGAAACTCCCCATTGTCTCTCCTTTTCGCTCGTCTTTGAATCAAATCGCTCGGTTTGTGACAAAAACCACAGGCAGCAGAGCAAGAAGAAGTGAAAAGAGAATGGTGTTTTTCCAGTGGACTGGGAATTGGGCATGGAAATGTTGAAGTTAAAAGAGTAGAGTAGCTGCCTTTCTTGTGATTATGTCGTTTTGTGTACTGAGAGGTCAATGGCAATGGGCACCACATGTCCTGGTTACTTACTGGACCTTGCTTTCTTTGTTTTGTAGCACTTGCCTCACCCATTTTGCAATCACAATTCTCAGGCCCAGAGACCTTCATTCTATAAATATCTTAGTGTTTTTTGGCAAATTAAAATATAAGTAAACATGTCCTTAGGCCTCGTTTGGTAACGTTTTGATTTCTTTGTTTTTTGTTTTTTGTTTCGTTTTGTCAGAAATATGAAAACAAAACTTATTGGATATATTGTTTTCGTTTGCAAAATAGTGAAATTGAATTTAGAATTTTTAAATGCTTTGAAACTAAAAATATATATTTTTCACTTGTTTTCAAAAACAAGTTTTCAATCTGTGGGGATATATTTTCTGAGTACAAACACGTGGCCGAGGTGACATCGACATGTCAGCCGAGGTGCCAGGTGTCCTGATCATAACGCCGAGGTGATCTCGGCTAGGCCGAGGTTATCTCCGAAGATATCGGAATCCGGGATAAGCAGATAAGACACAAGAGTCCTAGAATGAGGAAGAACTTCAGGATGGATAAGGATAACACTCTTAGGGAGTTTATCTTTATCTCTTGGAGAGTCCAGGATAAGCGCTGAGCAGAAGTCCATTGAAGCTAGGTTTCTATGGGGACTAGGATTGAATTAGCTATAAAAGAGAGGCACCCCCGATGGGTCGAAGGTACTCAATTTATATTCTGAATAGTGAATTAAGCACTATTGATTATCTTTGAGAGATATACTGACTTGATCGCTTGAGTGCCCTGCATAAACAAACCACCGCCTAATCTTCTTTTTACATTGTGTCACCTAAGTGTCATCTATTCTCGCCAAGATTTCCAACGACATCGAGTTGGCAGTGTGGTCAGAAAATCACTCACACAATTTGGCGCGCTTAGGAAAAAGAAAGAAGAATAGATGGCCAACGACAGAGAGAGAAGGTTGGGATGACACTTAACCGGAGTGGGAGACTGCTGACGTTGACGACGAGAAGGACAATTGCAATAAAGACCAGAATTACGGAGTGAAAGACGTTGGCCAGGAAGGCGACATACCAAAGCAAACAGACCAAAGTAAGTACTATAACGAAGATAACCTCCAAGTATGGAAGGACAGATGCCTACGGAGGACGAAGAGGTTAAAGAGATGGCGAAGTTGGTGGACCCGCAATCGTCAACTTTATGATGCGAACAATGTAATGCACCAATATTCCCACGCAGACACGCCGATTCCAATGCTAATGCCCGTAAAGAAGGATGAAAACTATCCCTATAGCCCCTCAAAGACCCGTAAGCGAAAGACATTCTCACCGGCCTTCAAGGGAGGTCGGGCGTGGAGAGCCAGAAAGGGAAGAGTCTCGAAGGACACATCGCACCAAGAAGGCAGACCCCAGAGAACATCGACATGTTCCGAGGTAGGAGTTGTGCTTCGCCACGACCAACGGAGAAAGATAAAAAAAAGGCTCACAACGAAGCTGAAAGCAGTGCACCTAAGAGACTGAAATCAAGATATAGCCGAGCTCCTGGGCAGACCAAAGAGGACTTAAGAGATTACCTCAAGAGGAAGCAAGATCATGCCGAGGTAACTTCAACAGTTAAACCGAGAACACCATTCTCGGTAGAGTTGGACGAATTTGAGGCTCCAAAGAGATTTAGTATGCCGAGGTTCTAAATATACGATGGTAAATCAGATCCCAACTTTTACGTTGGATTATACCTGAACTCAATGGCATTATATAGTAGGAACGAGCCGTTGCTCTGCAAAGTGTTCCCCTCATCCTTCGGGGAGATTGCATCGGACTGGTTTCACAAACTGCCAAAAGGGAAGTGTGAAGACCTGGAAAGGCCTGGCCGAGATGTTTGTGGCTAGGTTCGTAACAAACAAGCTACAGCCATTAAGGGTGGACGCATTAATGGCTCTAAGAATCAGCAAGGATGAAGGCCTTAGGGCCTACGCAAAAAAGTACTATGAGGTGTTTAACCGAATACCTGAGTGCAACCAAGAGGTGGCAGTCGTGTCTTTCAAGAACGGCCTAAAAGATGACTGTCCACTACGGAAATCTTTGGCAAAGACATTGCCAAAAAGCATAGAGGAGCTCATGGCCAAAATTGAGAAATATGCCAGAGCCAAGGAAGATATATCAGGGGCTAAGGAAACAAAGCAAAAGAAGGAAAACGGCTCGCCGAAGCGAGGCCGAGGTAATAACGGATCTAACAAGCAGGAGGTAGGACTAAGGGCTGCACAGGCAGTCACAACTGTGTTCCGAATCCCAATTCACAAAGTCCTGGATAAAATCCGAACCCAACCCTATTTCAAAGCACTAGCAAGGATACCTGGAGAATTTATGGAAAGGAGCCTCGGTAAGCATTGTGCTTACCATAACGAAAATGGGCATCTGACTCAGGGTTGCAGAGCCCTAAAGTCACACCTGAAAGACCTGGTAAGACAGCGCCATTTGAGGGACCTTGTAGACGAGGCTAGGACCAGAGAAGAGCAAGCAAGACTGCCTCAGGCACCAGCAGCTCTACCTTCCCCAGCACAGCAACCTCAGGCAGAAGGACCTCGGGTAATTAATGTCATTCACTCGAAGGTCAACGAAAACGAAATTCAGAGGGAGACCCAAAAGGTAAAACACCTACAGCATGTCTACCAAGTTGGGGAGAAGAGACATCGGGCAGAGGAGTACCAGGGACCGGTAGTGTCCTTTACTGAAGCCGACCTTGAGATGGTACAACATCCACACAATAATGCCTTAGTAATATCCCTCCAGGTTGGGGAGTGCCAAGTGAAACGCATCTTAATTGACCAAGGCAGCTCTTGTGACATCATGTATGTTAGATGTTACAAGGAGCTAGGCCTTCACCCTGATGATATGGAGCAATCTAACGACCCAATGGTCGGGTTCAATGGAACGCTGACATGGCCACTGGGCTCAACAAGCTTGGAGGTGTAGGCTGGCACCAAGAAGATAAAGACAGAATTCACCGTGATCGACACGCCCTTCCTTTACAATATTTTCTTAGGAAGGCCATGGTTGCATGCAATGGGGGTTGTTTCCTCAACATTGCATCAGCTACTGCGGTTCCCAACAGAGCATGGGATAGAAGAAGTCAGAGGGGATCAGCTGCAGGTAAAGAACTATTCCATGGTAGCAATGAAATCTACCTGCAGCATACAAGAACCAGAGAAGATAGAGATCGAAGACGAGGACGTGGAGATCCTAGAGGATGTCGGCAAAGAGCCAACCGAGAAGAGTGAAGAAGCACTGAAGAAAATCCTCGTCTAGGAGGGAGATGAAGAACGCTTCTTTCTTCTCGGCTCGGGCTTAGCCAAAGAAGAGGAAAAAGAGTTTGAGGCGTTCTTGAAAGCAAATATTGAGGTGTTTGCTTGGACGCCTTATGAAATGCCTAGCATTGACCCCGAGGTCACTTGCCATAAACTGAACGTTGACAGGTCGGCCAAACCTGTAATTCAACGAGCAAGAAGACCGACTTTGGTGTATGTCGAAGCAGTGGAAGAGGAAGTAGACAGACTTCTGGAGGCCAGGGCCATTCGAGAGGTAAATTACCCGACATGGCTATCAAATACAATGGTAGTGAAGAAAAAGAATGGTAAATGGAGAGTCTGCGGACTTCACCAAATGAATAAGGCTGTCCCAAAAGACTTTCCTCTACCCAAGATTGACCAACTGGTAGACGCCACTTCAGGGCATGAAATGATGAGTTTCCTAGATGCTTATAAGGGGTACCATCAGATAGCCATGTACCCCCCAAATGCAGAGAAGATTGCGTTTATCACTCCCAAAGGGTTGTACTGCTACAGAGTGATGCCTTTTGGGTTGAAAAACGCAGGAGCAGCCTATCAAAGACTGGTAACCAAGATGTTCAAACACCTAATTGGCGGAACGGTGGAAGTTTACATTGATGACATGGTCGTGAAGACCAAGGAACTTGAAGGTCATCTGGCCGACCTAAATGCAGTCTTTGACATCCTTAAAACATATCAGCTCCGACTCAATGCATCGAAGTGTGCATTTGGAGTGGGATTTGGAAAGTTTTTGGGATACCTAGTGACTAGAAGGGACATTGAGGCCAGCCCAGATCAGATTAAGGCCATCCTGGAATTGAAGAGCCCGACGTCGGCAAAACAGGTACAAATGTTGACTGGAAGGGCCGCAACCCTAAATAGATTCATAAGCAGAAGCTCAGACAAATGCAAATCTTTCTTTAACTTAGTGAAGAAAGCCACAGACTTCTTATGGACTGAAGAGTACGAAGCCGTCTTGGCTGACTTGAAGAAGTATTTAACCACGACTCCAGTTCTCTCAAATCCAGAACCTAGAAAGGAGTTGTTTTTGTACTTAGCAGTTTCAGAACACGCAGTAAGCGCAGTGATAATCCGAGAAGAAAAAGGAGAGCAAAGGGCTGTTGACTATGTAAGCAAAACCCTGGCCGATGTAGAAACGAGGTATCTACCCTTAGAGAAATTGACACTAGCTTTAGTAATGGCTTCAAAAAATCGAACCATTACTTCTGTGCCCATAAATTATGGTGCTAATCGAACACTTGAAGTCCTTGCCGCAACAAGGAGACTCGACAGAAGAATAGCCGATGGGCCGCCTTGGGCCAATATGACCTAGAGTACGCACCCGAAGAAATCAAAGGCCAAGTTTTGGCCGACTTCGCAAGTGAGTTCACACCAAAATCCATCAAACATCTGCCCGCTTGAGCCAAGGTGAACGATGTCCAAACATGCAAGGAGGACCCAGCCAAAGGCGAAAGAACAAAGGAAAAAAGAAAAACTCAGACCCTGCAACATTTACATCGGTGACTCCTTTCGACTGTTTGTTGATAGGAGTTCAAACTGACAAGAAGCGTATAGTAATCGATATCCCTGACAAGGTGTACTAGAACAATCGATTCGTTTGGGGTTCAAGGCCTCAAACAATGAAGTAGAGTATGAAGCACTCATTGCAGGACTGAAACTGGCAGCAGTAGTACAAGCAGATGAGGTAATAGTCTTTTGTGACTCATAACTTATAGTCAACCAGACAATTGGAGAGTTTGCAGCCCAAAGGATGTCGGCCTACGCAAAGGAGGTCATCAGGTTGGCGGCCTTGTTTCAGAACTGCCGACTACTTCAGGTTAGCCGAGATGATAACAGTCACGCCAATGCATTGGCCAACCTAGCTAGTGCGGTACAACTTGGAAAAGCAAGGACAATAATGGTTGACTATTTGTCGGGACCGAGCATCGAACCACTGACCACAAAGCGTGAAGCAATGTGTGTGGACATGGGACCAAGCTAGATGGATGCAATAGCAGCATTCCTAAAAGAAAGAAAATTGCCAGATGATCACAAAGAGGCACACAAGATCAGATTGAAGTCGGCAAAGTTTAGTCTGACAACAGAGGGGCATCTCTACAGAAGATCCTTCATTGGACCCCTTTTGAGATGTGTACATCTTTTACAAGTTGAAGATTTTTTATATGAAATTCATGAAGGAATATGTGAAAGCCACGTTGGGAGCAGATCACTTGCCCATAAGGCCATTACCCAGGGGAATTCGTGGCCCTACATGCAGAAAGATGCAGAAGCCTATGTGAAGAAGTGTGAAAAGTGCCAAAGGTTTGCATCTCTAATACACCAACCAAGAATGCAGAACGCAGCAGATTCAGCCCTTAGCCATTTGCCCAATGGGGCATAGATCTTGTTGGACAACTCTCCCAAGCAACTGGACAAAGGAAATACCTGCTGGTGGCAACAGATTACTTCACCAAGTGGATAGAAGCTGAACCCCTTGCCAAGATTCAAGATGTGGATGTGAAGAGCTTCATATGGAAGAACATCATCACCCGGTTTAGGATTCCAAGAGCAATAGTTGTAGACTATGGAACGCAATTTGACAGTAAGCTAATCAAGAGCTTCTATGCAAAGTTCAAAATCAAGAACTACTTTTCAACCCCAAGCTTTCCCCAAAGCAATGGACAAGCAGAAGCATCCAACAAAGTGATCTTGGATGGGATAAAGAAGAGGCTCCATGCAGCAAAAGGAAAGTGGGTGGATGAATTGCTCAATGTACTCTGGGCATATCGGACTACGCCGAGAAGATCAACAGGGGAATCCCCCTTTGCCATGGCTTATGGCACAGAAGCCGTCATTCCACTGGAGGTCGGCATCCCAGGGATCAGAACCCAGGGAGTAGAAAACGGGACTAACGATATACTTTTAGCCCGAGATCTGGATCTTCTAGAAGAAAGAAGAGACAGAGTTCACCAAGAAGATACCAACAAAGAGCCGCCAGAGCTTATAACAAGAAGGTCAATCCAAGGGAGTTTCAAATCGGTGACCTTGTCTTGAGAAAAGTCGTCGGCAACAAAAAAGATCCCAGAGAGGGGAAGCTTGGCCTAAATTGGGAAAGACCCTACAAAATCATCTCAGATTAGACAATGGGGCATATCGGCTTGAAGATAATGAGGGCAAAGAGTTACCAAGGCCTTGGAACACTTGCAATTTGAAATTTTTCTATCATTAGAATTTTTTGTTCTTTTGTCATTTGCCGAAGTAAATAAATAAAGTTTTAGCTTGTTTATTTGTTTATACACTTGTGACTAATAAAAATACATAACTTTGTTCTTGGAATACATGTATAATGAGAGCCCAAGTGGAACTTAGGTTCACATTAGGGGGCAGAGGAAAGAAAAATGGTTTTAACGCTTATTGAAACTTGAGAAAAGTTTACAAGTTGAAGTTAAACCGAGATCATGTTTAACACTTGTTGAAACTTGAGAAAAGTTTACATGTTGAAGTTAAACCGAGATCATGTTTAACACTTGTTGAAATTTGAGAAAAGTTTACAAGTTGAAGTTAAACCAAAGTAAAACACTGGTTGAAATTTTATGAAGAAATTTACAAGTTGAAACCAAGGGTGTGCCAAGAGAGGTACTTGGGTATTTGCCAAGGTCAATTATCGCTTAGTATAACTGTATGCGTGTCACCCCGAAAAGGTTACACAAGACTGAAGTGTATATTAAAGATATGCAAAATATTCTAAGTGTGGAATCAAACAAAAGCAGTAAAGAGAAGACAAAGATACAAGTAGGAAAGTTATATTAACGTTCAAAAAAAGGCATGTCGGCCAAAGCTTACAAATTGTTCCAAAAAGGAGAAAAACAAAGTACAAAATACAAAGGAAAAAAAGAGATCAAAATTAAGACTCCTCAGCAATAGCAGATGGTTGGGTTTGAAGTTCAGATGACTGTTGGGAAGACATTTCGGCAGCCTTCTCGGCCGCAAGCTCGGCATCAATTTCTTGAAGAGTTTGATCGAGGCTCTTGTTGGCGAGAGGCACGTCCGAAGATGCCTTCTGCAGTATAGCATCCTTGGGAACCTCCTCACCTCCTCATCCTGAGTCAAGTCCAGGACTTGCTCATTTGGAGTAGGAGACTTGGCCCCAACAACCTCCTTTGACTTCCTCACTAGAACTTCCTCCTCAGACTCAGAATCGTCATCGGATTGGCTTGGAGTTTGGGGGAATGGCAGAGGAAGGACGTCGATGTTCCTGATGGGGGGAGTCATCGGGGATTTCGAGCTTTTTAAGTAAAGACATCCAACCATGGGTAAAACCCTTGTTGCATGCCTGCTTTACTTGTTTTTCATAATCTGCCGTGACATCGGCCACCCATTTATTATATCCCTTCTCGTCGGTGGCCTTGACTTCGGTCTCTTTTGTTGCCAGAGCATCCTGAAGTCCTTTCTGGGCCTGAGACATCTTTTCCTCAGCCTCTCCTTTTTGGGCCTCAAGAACCTTCCTAATAGCCTCAGCGGATTCCGCCTTTTCTTCGGCGACATTTTGAGCTTTGATAGCAGCCTCGGCTTGATCCTCTAAGGTCTTCATTTTTTATTGCAAGTTTTTATTAGTCTTTTGCAGACTAGCAACCTCCCTCTTTTTGTTGGCCAGCTCCTTCCGGTTCTCAAAAGATTGTACTAAGAATGAGTGGGCATGCTGGATTGCTTGAGAGAAAATTAAACAGAGCAGAAGTTATTACAAAATTTTCTAAAGTATAAAAAAGAGAAAGAAAGAAAAGTTACCAAATAAAGACACTTACTTGAACGGAGCGCTGGAGCATTAGAGCATAGTTTTCATATTCGCTCAACTCGGCGTTTCAGTCGAGATCGCTGGGAAAAAGCAGAGTGGTACTAAGGGTAACGCCGACATTAATGTCATCATTGCTCTAACTGGCTTGTCCTCCAGTACAATTTTAGAGACCTAGGGGGCATCATACTTTAGGGACCCCGAGGTAGTTGTAGATGATAACCTCAGCCTTTTCGATCTGGTGGATTTGGATTGTTGTGTTTCAACAGACCTCTTCTCGGGGACAGAGGTGGTCTTCTCACTCTCAGCCAATTTGGAAATTGGCAAGGTGTCCTCAGAATCAATCTAAGTCATCGTTGCCTTTGGCTGAGCCTTCTTTATCCTTTTTTGCTTTGACTTTGGAGGCTGGGTTGGTGCTGGTTGAGCATCAACTGAATCAGGAATGTTGGCCAAAAGATTCTTAGCGATCGCTTATGCCCATTTCAAGAAGAAAAAGCTCAAGCGTTAGGATATTGGGATCAGATATGGAGCCGAGGTAGAGGGCTACTCAGCTAGATCAGAGGTCGATCCTTGATCTGGCCAAGATGAGGAGGCAGCTTGAGGAGTTGTGGCAGAAGAAGGTGACTGGCTCTTCTTCTTCTTCTTCTTCTTCTTCTTTGGGACGTCGGGCAGAGCCGATTTGTAGGTTGGGATGAAATTGAGTACCAAAGGGGCTCTCCGTTTGTGAACTGGCAGATCCAAAAGTTTCCTCAAGTCTTTGTTGGGAAAGAAAGACTGACGGAAGCCCTTTGGTGGCTGAGGAAGAGCTGCAAGAAAAACAGACATTAGAAACAAACAAAGTTTTGAAGACTTTAAAAAATAAGTTAGCACGAACACAGGGCTCTTACCATTGCCCTCTACAAAATCTGATCAAGGAAGAGGGTAGAGATGGAGGTCTTCGTCTGGAGTGAACTCCCAATTCCCCGAGGTAATGAAATAGTCATCTCCAGCTCCCTTGTTAGAGTCAGGAAGGTCGGCAACAATTTTGTACTCTGTGGACCTCGGCTTGAGGTAGTAAACGAGTCGTGATCTTTTTGAGGCCACACATGGTGTAGTAGTATTGGATGTCGGCTAAGGAAACCCTAGCGCTTTCTTGTTTGGCTAAGGCAATTATGCCATTAATGACTCGGTAGGAGTTGATGGCAAGCTGCATTGGGTTCAACTTATAATAATGAAGTATCTCACGGAAAAGGGTATTGAATGGGAGCCGAAGTCCGCACTCGATAAAGGCTACAATGGGAAAGGGCATAAAATCAGTTGTGGGCATGATAGAGTCATCCTCCCCAGCCAACCTCAGATGAACGTCGGTCAGAATGTCGAACTCTCTCCTAAAGTGCTCTAACTTTGTCGGGGTGTCAACTCTATACTTCCACATACCCATGATATCGGCTTAACTAGGAAGAGTTGAAATTCATAAAGGAATGTTTTGGAGGGTTTCAGGGACCTCGGCTAAAACCTAAAAATATACAAAATCAGTGGGAAATCGTTTCAGTTTTTTTCTAAGAATCGTGAGTTCTACAAACAAATCCCAAAGCCTAGATCTATGGAAACGAGGGTTGAAGACACGAATC
The DNA here is from genome assembly GCA_025200525.1 of Camellia lanceoleosa. NCBI lineage: Eukaryota > Viridiplantae > Streptophyta > Magnoliopsida > Ericales > Theaceae > Camellia > Camellia lanceoleosa. The sequence goes on along the minus strand of CM045759.1, from coordinate 120,598,549 downwards.
TGGAAAAATCACAGAGAAATAGAAAAGCAAGAATGTGTTTCAGAATCAAGAACACCGGGCGTAATGAGTGAAAAGTGTAAAGCCAAGAACAAGAGTAAAAGTGCAGAAAATCGTGAGCAGTGTATGTATTCAAAACATGGGCGAAGCAAAGTCATGAAATAGACATACTCAGATACATGATTCATAAATCGAATGTTTGAGCAAAGCAGTAATGGCAACGAGTAATGGAGAGCATCAAAAACTGAAACTAGGAGAAACAGTAAACTCACCGAAGAAAAGAAGTTGTAGAGTTCGAAGTCGCATTTAACCAAGAATGAAAAAGATTAGCAAGAACCTCGCCGGAGGAGATGGACAGAGCAAGTTGCAAAGCTTTAGAAGCTTGAGCAATGGAGGATTTGGAAGAAAAAGCTAGAGAGAGAGAAAGCCTCAGAAACGATGAAAAAAGTGAAAGGACGGAAGAGGGGGAAAAGTTTTGTTAAAACTTGAAACGACAGCAAAATAAAATTAAGGAGCCTGGAAAGACGGATTTGTCAGACGGCGCATGCAGGCGCGAGATGACTTACAAGCGCGTGCGGAGTACGATCCAGTAAGGAGAAAACATGTGGCTAAAACGGTTAAGTTATTATGCTTGACAGCTCATACGCGTGAAGGAACTCTTGGAATTCTTGTTCTTTAAAAAACAGACATGTCGGCCTATATGATGATCTCGGCTGAGAAATTTTAAACCGACGTACTGGAATCAAGCAATGATATAGGTTCCATCACCTCAGGATGCCGAGATAATAAAACTTAGGGGGCAGTTGTGGGGATATATTTTCTAAGTACAAGCACGTGGCCGAGGTGACACCGACGTGTCAGCCGAGGTGCCACGTGCCTTGATCATAGCGCCAAGGTGATCTCGGCTAGGCCGAGGTTATCTCCGAAGATATCGGAATCCGGGATAAGCAGATAAGACACAAGAGTCCTAGAATGAGAAAGAACTTCATGATGGATAAGGATAACACTCTTAAGGAGTTTATCTTTATCTCTTGGAGAGTCTAGGATAAGCGCTGAGCAGAAGTCCATTGAAGCTAAGTTTTTATGGGGACTAGGTTTGAATTAGCTATAAAAGAGAGGCACCCTCGATGGGTTTAAGGTACACAATTTATATTTTGAATAGTGAGTTAAGTACTATTGATTATTTTTGAGAGATATACTGACTTGATCGTCGGAGTGCCCCCGGGTGGACGAACCACTGCCGGAATCTTCTCTTTCTATTGCAGATCAGCAAAGTGTCATTTATTCTACCAGTACTCTTCAGCTGATTACTGAATTGGCAGTGTGATCAGAAAATCACTCACACACAATCTTTCCTACCTACCACCTCCTATCACTAATCACCATTAGCCTCCGGCAACTCCACTCACCTTCTGATCTACTATTAGTGAGCTCTAACGAGTTTTAGCCACTCTCAATACTAACTACTATATCTAGTCACTTTTTATTATGTACTGACAATTGCTTTTGACTATTTATCAAACATATTTTTTTATTTTTTTTTTAGGTGTTCTTAAAAATATTTGTGAACAACTAATTGTTTTTTACACAAATTTTATAACATATATATTTGTTTATAAATAGAGAACAAGAAGTTGTATCCTTGTACTCACATGCTCATATCTGCCTTTCAATCCCATTAGCTCCTTTATGCGAAACTTTTGGGTATATCAATTTTGATGAGTCCGGATCTTCTGCCATACATTCCTGCCATGCCCCAAAACGATGTCGTTTTGGGGAAAAAATTCAAAAAAAATAATAATAAAACAAAACAAAGATCTGGTTCCTTCTGCCTCAAACTCGACGCCGATGAATTGCTTCAGAAATATCAGCCACCATTATCACACAAGCACATATAAACCAGTAAAAATGATTGAGGCCTTAAATTTTTTGGCTCAAATTTGGCTCGAATTTGATTTTTTTTTTTTTTTTTGCTGGGTTGATACTTTGCTTGTTATTATTATTATTATTATTATTATTATTATTATTATTTTTTTTTTTTTTTGTGCAATGTATTAGCTTAAAAAAAGAAAAAAAGAAAAAAAAAAAAAATGCCATTCGAGGCAATTTCGCGCCTCATTTTCGAGGCCTCAATTAGCCCTCATAAACCAGAGTCACATTTTTTCCCAATAAAGAGACTTACCCAGAAGCCAAATCAGTATTTTCCATAGCCAAAACCTGCAAAAAGATCAAGAAATCGCAGTATAGCTCAAAACCCCATGATGGGTCTGTCGAAGATTCGACATTTTAAAGAAATGGATGAAATTTGTTCTTGGATTTACTCAGATTTTGTTGAAATCTGATTTTTTTTTTTTACAGATTTGAAATCTGAAATCTGATTTGAAATTGGTTTAAGAATTTTTTTAGAAAAAAATTTCCTGTTGTTGATTGGGCAGGGGGAAAAAATGTTTTCTGGATGATGATTATAACCCAAAAAATTTTCTGGGTTTGTTGATGATGATGTTTGTTGAAATCTGATTTTTTTTTACAGATTTGAAATCTGAAATCTGATTTGAAATTGGCAATTTCAATTTAAAAAAAATAAAATAAAATAGAACAGAAATCAGGCGGGAAGAAGAGAGAGGAGAAGAAGGAAGGAAGGAAGATGGGTTTGATCTGAGCAAGAAAACCAAAAGATGGGTTTCTTCATCTTCTTTTCAGGATGATCTCAGAGGAGGAACCTCTCTTCGACCATCTTCTCTGAAATGAGTTTCTTCAGAAATGGAAGTGGAAGGTCCCCATCTTCCAGAAATTTGTTCTTTTCAGAAATCGCAGTATATACGGCTCTAACTCATCTCCTCGTCCTGAGATGAGTTTCTTCATCTTCATTTTGGTCCCCCCCCTCCATAGAGAAAGAGAATGGTAGAGAGAAAAGTGAGATGTCCCTCCGGCAAAAACAGATGACCAGAGAGAGAGAAAAGCATAATGGATTACGAAACACAGACCGAAGAGAGAGAAGAAAAAGAAAAGAAAAAAAAAAGAAAAGAAAAAATTCTAGATCTGGTTCCTTCTGCCATCAAAGGGGAAAACGCCATTGTTGAAGCTGTTCAACAACTCTTATGCCCCAAACCATCCCTCAGAGACTTACGCACACGACTCGGTCAAGTCCCCTCTCTCGCTCTACTTTCCTTGCAGTTTCTCTCACCTTCTCTCTATAAATTCACCGTTGCTGAACCTCTGCAACTTCTGAAATTGCTTCTTCAATGGAGATGGAAGTGATGGCCGATTTCAACTTCAATAGTGCGGGTACTTCTCCCTACGTAAGCTCACCTTCGAGCCCTCAGCGATTCGGCAACTTCTTCTTCATCGGCGTCTTGAGCCTTGGAACATGCTCCAAGGCAGAAAAATAATTTCAAAAAAAATTATGCTCCAAGGAACTAGATCTGTGTTTTGTTTTATTATTTTTATTTTTTTGAATTTTTGCCCCAAAACGACGTCGTTTTGGGGCATGGCAGGAATGTATGGCAGAAGATCCGGACTCAATTTTTATATCTGCCTTTCAATCCTATCAACTCCTTTGTGCGAAACTTTTGGATATATAATTTATAGGAAAAATTAAATTGATTTGATAATTATAATTTTTTATTTTGTTAATTTTACTTTTTAAAAAATTGATGATTTATTTTAAAAAATGTACTTGTTTAATTTTTAAAAACAAACATGATAAAATAAGAACGTTAAAATTATAGCATTGACTTAATTTTTTTAATAAATAATATACATAGAGCCTTGCGGAATAGGCACAAACTTATGAGATATACGATAAAATAAAAATATTATAATTATCTTACGTGTTATCATTATATAGGTTTAATAAATCGTTCTACTCATACCTGTTATCAATATAATTGTGGCACATCGTGTTATAAATATAAAAAAATAGTAGAAAATATAACGATCTTTGTATTATTGATAATTTTTTTTAAAAAAAATAATGATATGCAAATAGAAATTTTGTACAAAATTTTCAGTTAAAGCATCTTTTATTTTGACGTATAATTTCAACATTGCTATAGTCACATCATTTTAATTAATTTTTTTTATTATATATAATAGAAATTGAATTATTTAAATTGTTGTCATCAATGTCAGTGAAAGTGCAAAAATATTTTAAAATGCGTAAAAAATATAGTATAAAAATTTATAAAAGTATTCAGGTTTCGTTTGGAAAGTAGGTTGACTTTTTGACTTTTTAAATTTTTTTTTTGACTATTTTAGCGTGGGGTTAAAAAGTCTGATTTAGGAAGGATTTTTGACTTTTTTAACTTTTTTAACTTTTTTGACTTTTTTATGAGAGAAGAAATATAATGATTATAGATTAGATGTGATATTTTGTCTTATTGAATTAAAAAGCTCTTAGAATGTGTAAAAAATACATTGAGATTTTAATATTTTAATATTTTTCTCTCTAAATTGACAACTGTCAATGGCAGGATTCATTAAAAATTATCCTCACATAATTAAAAGTCAAAAAATGCCAGAGATCTTAAAATATGTGAGTCATACACCTATATGAGATATTTAATAAAAAAAATGGTTGAGACCATTAAAAGAGAAGCGCTAATAACTCTAATGTTGGTATGGGTCCCACATGATGGGGTGTTTTGCTCGTGTTTTCTTTTTTCTTTTTTTTTTTTTCCTGCTCATTAGAGCTGATTTAGTGGTGCAAAATTAGTAGTATCAATCACTGCTGTTAATAAAAAAATTTGATAAAATTTTTAAAATTTCTAAAGGGTTGTATGGGATGATTTAAATAAGTGTACTTTTTGACTTTTTATGAAATATGGGTTGGGTTTAAAGTGATGCAGTAGAGAGGTGATATAATTTAAATAAGATGATGTGACTTAAATAAGATAGTGACTTTTTGACTTTTTGAATTTTTTAGTTTATGCCAAATAAGACTTAAAAACCTTTAAACTTTATTAAAAGAATAATGGTAGGGATCATGAAAAAGATATCATGAAATATTTCATAAAAAAATTTTATCCTTTAATTAGTATGTGATGTTTTATGATATTTGTAATCCAAAGATATAAAATTTTGGAAAAATTATTAATAAATCCCATTTAGAAGTGTTTTAACCCAAGAAATCTATGAAATTTTTTTTTAATCCATTTAGTCCCATGTATGTATAGTTTATTCCATAAGTCGTTTTTCTTGATTTACACTATTTTCTTGGACACTTATGCTCTTATATGTAATTTTGATACCCTTTTAAATATTTTTTGAACGGTTAGCAATTTTATGATGTGAACATTCATATTTTAAAATTCACATTGGTAGGAATGTAAAATTTGGCCCATGGGCGAAAACCCGTCATGAGCTAGTAGCCTCTTGATTGACAATGTGAATATTTACATTGACATGTTAACATTCACATTAATAGGAGTAAATTGCCACGCCCCGTCGTGGCTGAACCCACCTGGCCCATGGACGCCAGCGGGCGGCCCGGCCCGTTGACAATGTGAATATTCACATTGACATGTTAACATTCACATTGATAAGAGTATAAAATTGACCCGCGGCGCATGGGCGGCCAAAAGCCCACCCACGGCCCGGGGCAGGCCCGGCCCGTTGACAATGTAAATATTCACATTGACATATTAACATTCATATTGATAGAAGCATAAAATTAGCTTGCGTCCCGTGGCTGCCCGAAACCCGCCCATGGCCCATGGGTGGCCCGGGGCGGGCCCGGCCTGGTCTGTTAACAATGTGAATATTTACATTGACATGTTAACATTCACATTGATAGGAGTGTAAAATTAGCGCTGCGTGGTCGCCGAACTGAAACTCGCCGGCGGCGTGCTCGCCCGACTTGTTGACAATGTGAATACTCACATTGACATGTTAACATTCACATTGATAAGAATATAAAATTGGTCAGCGGCCTAGGGCGGGCCCGACCCAGCCTGTTGACAATGTGAATATTCACATTGACATGTTAACATTCATATTGATAAGAGTGTAAAATTAGCCCGCAACTCATGGGCAGCCCGAAGCGGGCTTGGCTCGACCCATGACAATGTGAATATTCATATGGACATGTTAACATTAACATTGATAGGAGTGTAAAATTTGCCCGCTGCCTGAAGCTTGCCCGCGGCCAGGGGTAGGCCCGGCCTGGCTCGTTGACAATGTGAATATTTACATTGACATGTTAAAATGTACATTGATAAGAATGTAGAATTGGTCCGCAGCCCGTGGGCTGCCCGAAGCTCGCCCACGGCTCGGGCAGGCTCGTTTGGGGCCGGGCCCAAGCATGTCCGAGACCCTAGGTTAGGGCCTAAGTCATCACTTTGAAGCCCGGCCCGGCCCGGCCTATCGGCTCGTTTAAGGCCCATTCAAGGCTCGATCTGAGGCCTAGTCCGCCCGAGGTGCAATGTATTTTTTTGTGGAAAATAAAAAAAATTTTGTAAAAAAAATTAAAAAGAATTAAAAAAAAATGGCCAAGCCCGCCCAAGCCCAACCTAAGCTCGAGGCTAGGCCCAGGCCTACCGGCCCGACCCAAGGCTCGATCCATCTGCCCATCCAAAGCCCGAATACCCTTGTGCCAAGGCTAGGGCCTGGGCCTAATTTTTTGGCCTATGGGCCGACCCGAGAAAGGCTCGTTTGGACCTAGGCTCGAGCCTAGTCTGAGACCCTAGGTCTAAGGCCTGGGCCATCACTTTGAAGCCCAGCCTGGCTCATCGGCCCGATTAAGGCCCATTCAAGGCTTAGTTCGAGGTCCGGCCCGCGCCGAGGCCTAGTGTCTTTTTTTGTAAAAAATAATAAAATTTTGGTAGAAAAAATTAAAAGAATAAAAAAAAAATAGCCAGGCTCACCCCAGGCCGCCCATAGGCCGTGGGCGGGTTTCGGGCAGCCATAAGGCACGAGCTAATTTTACACTCCTATCAATATGAATGTTAACATGTCAATGTAAATATTCACATTGTCAATGGGTCAGGCCGGGCCATCCCTAGGTCGCTGGCCAATTTTATACTCTTATCAATGTGAATGTTAACATGTCAATGTGAATATTCACATTGTCAACAAATGACCGCCCGCTCCGCCGCCTTTCACGCCGTAGCGGTTTCGGCAACCACGGCGCGCAGTTAATTTCGCACTCCTATCAATATGAATATTAACATGTCAATGTGAATATTCACATTGTTAATGGGCCGGGCCGGGCCCACCCCGGGAAGCGGACCAATTTTATACTCTTATCAATGTGAATGTTAACATGTCAATGTGAATATTCACATTGTCAATCTGACCGACCGAAGTCATGGGTACCATGGTGGGTTTCGCGCCGCCACAGGATGCGGGCCAATTTTACACTCCTATTAATGTGAATGTTAACATGTCAATGTGAATATTCACATTGTCAATGGGCCGGGCCAGCCCCGGCCCGATTCAAATTTTTCCGGGCACCCATGAGGATCGACATGGGCCGAGCCCCTACACATTGACGATATGAACATTCACATTGACGGTGTGAACAGTCACATTAGAGGTATTTTAGTAATTATGTCACCCATAAGACTTATTGAAACATAAGAAAATAACGTAAACTAAATAGAACATAAGTAGCTGAAAAGGGTATTTTAGTCTTCGTATCTCAAATAAGACCTAATGAAATAGTCAAAAAGAATATGGGTTGAATGGAATAAAACTCTTAAAAAATAAATTTATCAAAAAAAATTTCTAAAATTTTTCATAATATTTTATTCAAAACTCCTAACATTACGCTTATGAAAAAGGTTGATAATTGGACCCCTTCGCCCATGTTTGCGCCTTTTCCCACACAACGCTTATAAGGACGCCACCCAAATTACTTTTTTAAAACTATTCCCTTCTAACGTGAGAAGAAACCCTCCGGAATGAGTAGAAAATATTTTATGAGATAATTTATTAAGTATTTATATATATATATATATTATTTCTTTCATCATAAGAGTTGTATTTGTATTCTGTAGGGATGATCATGAATCCGTCCAATATGTCTAACCCAATTTAATTTAATTAATTTTGGATAGATCCGTGTCTTTCAGTAGACGAATGTAGATAAAATATTTCAAAATTCGTGGATACAGTTCAGATGGCAAATCAACCATTCCACATCTGTATGAACCCGATCAGTAGATAAAGTTCAAAAAAAAAAAAAAAAAAACCTATAACAAGTAACAACATAAAATATAAATAATAAAATATATATTTTTGTGAAAATAGAAAACAATATTTTAAAAATATGCATTCGTGATGCCATGGCTTACTATTAACAAATAATATATATATATTTTTAAATTAATAATTATTAGAGATTATAAAAGTTATGAATTATAATTTAAAAAAATATTCAAAATTTATAAAGTTCAAACTGCCAAACCGATCGCATCCATTCGCTAACCCGCATGGTCCGCTCAATCCACATCTGCCAAATCGGTAGATGGATGCAGATTGAATTTTTTCAATCCACATTTTAGATAGATGCTGGATGAGATGTCATCTGATCTAACCTGATCCGTGATCACCCCATCAAGGATAGATCTAAAGGGGTGTGGGTGGGGCGATCGCACCCCCAAAAATTTGAAAAAAAATCATATGTTATACTACAAAATTTAAAATAATTTAAAATTATTAAGGTTTGTACCACCAAACATATTTTCGCACTCATTTAGTGATAATCTTGGATCCATCCTTACCTAATATTATGATGTATCAAAAAATAAATAAATAAAGATTGAAAATGATATTTTACACAAAGAACTTACGGATTTGAAAAAGAAAAATATGAAAAGCCATCAAAGTTGAATGCTAACATAATTGCAAGAGAATGAAATAGGAGTAGCTTTCTCTCCAGTCCGATACTAGAGGATATTGTTGCACTTGTGGAGGTTTATTCCGGATCTCGTTTCCATAATCCGAATCGTTTAATGTGTAGAACTCGTCGATTAATATATGCCTGAAAAAAATCACATTGATCCGATATCGATAGTTATGTGATCAATTCAGTTCTGTATAAAAAAAATAAACAGTGAATTAATTAACGGTTTATAGAAAACTGATCCAATGAGATAGCTATCGATATCCGATCAATGTGATATTTTATAGGCATATAGTACTCAACGAGTCCTACACATTGAACTATTCAAATTATCAAAATGAGACCAGTGATGGACCCTCACGGACCCAACAGTACCTTTCAATCCGATTTAAGACGGAAGGAAGCTGCTTCCAACAAAATAATATTAACTTTAACAACAGGTAACCTTAACAACTGGACACTGGGCTCCAAATAATCAAGATGGCGATTGAGGAATCGAGAATTTTTATTTTTAATTTAAAAATAACATTGTAATGACTATTTTTTTTTTATACTTAATTTATTTATCATATTATATGTCACTATTATGTTAGTGCAATATATCCCATCTCCATAAATTAATTTGACATTTCAATCTTATGTGGGTCATCGTTAGTACTTAATAACTAGAAAGGAGCTTTTTCAATGGTTAGTTAAATTTTTTTTGTTGTTAAAATTTAGCATAAAATTCAAAGCTAAACTCTCCAATGACTAGCTAATAATCTTGCAAAATTTTACCTTTGTTCAACTCTAGATTAAAATTTAGTACAAAGTTTAACAATAATTAAATTATAACAAGATCTTTTTTCCTGATAATGGGACTTATAAATGATATATTAATTTGACATTTTGAAGAAAATAAAAGATTCAATATTAGTACCATTAGAACTGGTCAAGTTATACTCACAAAAGGGTGTATATCATATACAATTTATAATATTTGTGGTGACATTTATTGTATTACTGATCACAAATATCATAATTAGATTAAATTCAGTCATAACTATAAAAAATAAAAAAAAAATTGAGTCATAACTAAACACTACATGAGGTATAACAAAAAAATATTTTGAATCATAACCAAAATAATGTTATAATCAATATCAAAATAAGTTATAATTAATACAATAATATATATAATTAAATCATAATTAACACCACAATCTCAATTATTGGCAAAGACTATAAAAGTAACAACCGGGACATGTGGTAGAAGTTTCCCTATTAGAGCATCTCCAAGGGGATAGTTAAACAAGGCTTGTTAGGTATTTTAGCTAATGAAAGTCTAATTTTGAGGTCCAATGGGCTAGCTATTGGACTAGCTACTTTACCATCCTATTTTTTTGGTGGCTACAATTGAAGAGCCCTAGAGGCTCTCTAAATAATTATGTATGTATATATTTTAGATTTTTGTATATTTATGTCTTGGATTTTGGATTTTATATATTATATATATATGTGTGTGTGTGTGTATGTAGTAATTTTATATGTTCTTTCAATTTTGTTTGATAAATTACGGAATAACTTATTTTGTATTTTGTATTTTGTATTTTTTTTTCTCATTCTATAGGTTTTTTATATTTGTATGAGCAAATTTATTATTATTGCAAATTTATATTAGTAAAATATTAACAATTAGTATTTTTTTATTTTAAAAATTAATTAAGTTAGTTTAAATGATTAGCTAAAATAAAGAGCGTGGTTGGAGAACACAATAGCTAAAGTAATTAGGTAAAATAAAGAGTGTATTTTTTTTGTACTTTAGCTAGTAAAAAGTAGAGAGTGTGGTTGGAGTTGCTCTTAGGACACCTTTGTTAAAATATAGTATTTTGGCACTATCATTGCTAAATTTTAATTTTGGGTATGGCTTTGTTTCAGGGTATTGTTCTGGTTTGGAAGGTTCATCACATATCCTATTTTAATAATTTAAACTTTTTATTTTGTATTCTTTATGTATATCATTTACACACAAAAAAATTAAATTAATTTGATAATCGTAACTTATTTAATTTATAGCATTTGTCTTTAAAGAAACAAACGACGGATGTTTTTGAAAATAAATCATTTATTTTTTAGTGACAATCACAATAAATTGTACAAGCCCGGATTATTGTATCGATTTAATTTTTTATATAGATCATATACAAAAAATACTTTACAAAATAAATATTTTAAATTACCAAATGAAATATATAATGAATTTTACAGACTTAGACATCACCATCCAATCTAAATATAAACAATCAACGCACCATCAGAGATGCTATAGAAGCCTTCAAATTTTGATGTATGAAGGGGCCCATGCCAAAAGAAAATTCTAATAACTACTTCTTCAAAGTCCAAAACTTTAGAGGAGTAATTTTCAAAATTCAAGTCATGGATTGAAACTTGGGTGTCTCCAAATTAATTGTCAAAGAGGGTGTCCCCCCCCCCACATAAGAATGAGAAATTGTCAGATATTCCCTCCCTCCTTAACATGCGCATTGACCCTTGCTTTTGCACCCCAAAAGTACGGACCTGGGTGCTATTGTGCCTTCAAGGTATAACAGCATGTTATCTCTTTATAGGAGGTAGTCTCAAGTGTTTTTTCATAATCTAAATTATTTATATTGTAGAATTTATTAAGAATATTATTTATATAAAAAATTAAGTTAATCAGATACTCGTAATTCTATAATTAGATCCTAATTATTTTAAAAAATTTATAAAAGTTATATTAACCGTTAATTTTTATAAAAGCAAATGTACTTTTGTTATAAGGTTGCAAATATCCAATAAATCTGATTTTTTGTATAGATGATTTACTTAATAAATATTACAATATAATGGTTCAAATTATCAAAAGAAACTCGGGACAACACTTCACAAGAAAGTATAGTAGCCTACTATGCTTTTCAACCCAACAGGATCCCCAAATCCTAAAAGTACACACTAAATTCATTAAATAAATTGAAGTAATTGGTAATTTGGTTTATATATACTAATAAATAAATAAATAAAATCTCATTTTTATTTTTTTTGGATGAACCGACAGGTGCTCTTTGAATCCGTAAGATTCATTATGGATTTCATTTCGATGATTTGAATCGTTCATTTTGAAAGATTTTTTGTATTTATTATCCATACAAAGATATTAGGTCGATTCGATAATTATAGCATATTTAATTTATTACGTTTGTTACCACAAAAAAAAAATCTATTTTAAAAAATACACTTGTCACGCATTATATATATAAATGTTATAAATTGAATATACTAAGATTATCATATCAACTTACATTTTTATGTAAATAATATACATAATAAAAAAAACTTATAAAATAAGTAACTTAAATTATTAAAACGGAACTCGTCATCAATTCTACGATCCCGAACAAGCCCTCCAATCGTAGAGTGAAAGGAAGTCCAACCCTATTTCTTATTTCTTATTTCTTATTTTATTCTTTTGCCCATTACTTTCTCTTTGTTCTGGACTAGCCCTTCTTAGAGCATCTCCAATGCAATACTCTCAGTAAGAGGATGAAAATAATATTTTTTATTCAAAAAGTAAATATAGAGGAAGTCACTATTCATTCAAACTCCAACCACAATCTTTCATTTCCTTCATTTTCTTCATTCAAACTCTATTCAAAAAGTAATTTTTATTCATTAATAAATATTTAATTTTAAAATTTTTGTAAAATATATTTAATATTATACTCATTTTAAAGGTATGATTTTATACTTTTTAATAATGTCAATTTTATAAAAATTAAATTTACAAATTAAAAATTATTTGCAATATAATAAGAAATACAAAATGAATAGTGTTTTGAAGGGAGCCTTCATTTTTTCATCCTCCCTTCAAATATGAAGGATGAATTCATTCTCCTCCCAAATGGAGATGAATTTGAAAGGTGGGTTGGAGGAGACCATCCTTCATATTTGAAGATATGAAGGATGGAGCATCTCCAACCCATCCTCCATATCTTCAAATATGGAGGATCCTCTCCAAAAAACAACTCCAACCCATCCTTCATTTCTTCCTCTCAAATGAAGGAGGATGGATTGATCCTTCAAATTTGAAGGGAGGAGGAAAAAAATGAAGGAACCTCCAAAACACTATTCACTACATATTTCTTATTATATTTGAAATAACTTTTAATGTGTAAATTTAATTTTTATAAAATTGACATCAATAAAAAATATGAAATCATACCTTTAAAATGAGTATAATATTAAATATATTTTACAAAAATTTTAAAATTAAATATTTGTTAAAAAAGAAAATGAAGTTGAAGTTGGAATGAATAGTGAAGAAAATGAAGGTTTATGGTTGGAGTTGGAATGAATAGTGATATACTCTATATTCACTTTTTGAATAAAAAAGTTTATTTTCATCCTCTTGGTGAGAGGATTGGGTTGGAGATGCTCTTACTATTCTTACCTCCCTTCATCATCTCACTTACGTTATAGTTTTGTTCGGTTGAAAGTTGAATAAAGTAGACTGGTCAATGTTAAGTTTTTCAATGAAATACTATTTTTTTTTTTTTATATAGTAAATGATAATTCTAGTTCTAATACATTATTTATTATTATTTAAGTTGTGTTTGAATTATAAATTTATGTAGAAATTTGAAAAGCAAAAATGTGAGAGAAATTGAGAAAAAAAATTAATTTATATTTCATTCACAGTTTTCTTACATTTTTCTTTCATTTTTTATGTCTACTTAAATTTATAATCCAAATACAATTTTAGTAAACCAAACCTAAAAGGGTAAATTACAAATATACCCCCTAAAATTTGATTAAAATACGAATCATTTCTAATTTCATAACAAATCGCTCATTTTATTAATAAATCATAAAGTCAATTAATAGTTTTTAATAATATTATAAATATGTTTCAATTAATAATTTAAGTAATTTCATTTTTGTATAGGAGAACAATTATAAATTTTATTTTTTTAGTTAATTCTGTTAAATAAAAAATTCTAAGAATGAAATATTTGTAATTTTTTAAATCATAAGAGGCAATCTGTATTTTAAACAAATCTTAAGAGATGTATTTGTAATTTACCCAACCTAAAAATAGACAATCTGATAAAATCAGCAGTATATTCTATATTTATTCCAATGAACTCAACCCACCTTAAAAACAAATTTTTGGTTTTCATTAGCCTGAAAAAACAAAGAGACAAAAGTCATTTGATAGTTGTAATTTTCGGCAAAAAAATTACTTTCTCACTAAAAAGTCATTATAAAAAGATTATTTCAAAATTTCATTTCCCACCAAAAAGTTGTAGATATTCCAAACAATGACTTTTTTTTTTTTTTTGTTGGCTTTAAATTAAGCCAACTTCCTATATTCTTATATCTATATATTTTAGAGCTGTGATTGGGAGCCCGAATGTGGGAGCCCCGAATGCCCCTAATACACAAAAACGTTGTCGTTGTCGTTTTTGTATTTTATTTTATTTTTTTTCGGGCAGAAGGAAGAAGACGAAGAAGAGGAGGGGAGGGCCAACAAACTCGGCCGAGGTGAGGCGAGGCGGCGAGGCGAGGCCGTGAGCTGACGACATTGGCTGCGACGAGCTAGAGTCTTGACGACAGCGACAATGGCGACAATCAAGGGCGAGGCGGCGAAGCGGTAGCAGTGGTCGTCTTCCTCGATCTTCTCTCTCTCTCTTGTCTTCCCCGATCTTCTCTCTCTCTCTCTCTCGGGGCATTCGGGGCGGGACTCATTCGGGCACCAAATCTTTATTATATATTTTAAGTTGAATTCAGAAACTTTTGTCAAACAATCAAATTTAACAATTTTTTTTTGGTAAAATACACTTATTAAATTTGAAGTTTAGAAAAAATATATTGAATCTTATAAATCTGACATAATTACATTAAACTTTCTTAAGATTTTAATTCACTTAATATTTTTTTTCATTAGTAATTCGTTAATTGTATGGATACAAAATATATATTTGAAATATATATTTCACTTTATTTATTCTTATAATTTCAAACCATCTATATTAATTATGATTGGTTTAGTCTTACTAAAATAGAAGTCGTATAATTATATCAAACTTGTAGTGCTTAATCTATTTTCTTAAAATCTCAAAATAAGTTAATATAATTTACCCTTTTTTAGTTATAATTAAAAAAAATTATAAATTCTGTCAAACGGACTAATTATGGCCTAGGCATTTCTTCTTTTTATTATCTATGCCATATGATACTTTGAAAATATTTAATATATATATATTTTTTAATAAAACATTTTGCCTTTTCTTTCTGGGAATAGGGACTTTGAAAAGTTTGAACCACATGAGAAAACTTGAGACGTTAGCGTATTCAAAAGATATATAATATTTATTACATTTCAACTAGACCTTTTAAACATCAAGTCAAATATGTTGATATTTCCATGTAATTTTTGCGGGGAAAAGAAAAGTCTTTTTATTTTATTTTATGTTTTTTAGATGACACTATTTCTAAACCCTAATAATAAAGTGTCAGTGAAAGTATATTTAAATATATTACTTTTCATCTTTGTTAGGTTTTTATATTTTTATAAGTTTTCTTATTCTCATTCTCATGGTTTCTTGATTATCATTCCATATAAGTCACCTTTTGTAATAGTTCAATACACAATATTATAACATTATTTAATGTACAGAGCTTCTCTCTCTCTCTCTATTTATACAATTATTTTAGCATGGCATTAGAGTTATAAGATTCGGCATATCTTTTTGATTCACCAACGAACGGTTGATTGGCAACCTTGCCTTTGCTGCCCGTTAGAGTTTCAACACATACATGTGTTAATCCAAATCTACAGCAACCAATAAACCACTACATCCTCCGCCGGTGTTCAATCCCAGTCTTTTGCCCCTTCATCACTCAAAATCTTTTTGTCACGACCCGCTCTCCATACCAAAAAAAAAAAACTATAAGCACATGGCAGAGTGAAAAATATTATACTAAGAGTATAAAGGACACGAAATAACCATGGATCGTTAGTTCGGCCAAAACATTTACATAAACAAATTATTTAAGTAGCAGAAACTGAAATACAGATTTTATATAAATATATAACCATAACCACGGTACAGAACAGAACAGAACAGAACAGAGATCACAGAAGTGACAGTCAAAACAGAGGTACGGATTCAAGAGGTGGCTCGTACGGATTCTAGAGGTGGCTCCCACAATAGTGTAGCACTTAGTTCCACACAGCACTTTGGTCCGCACAAACAGAAGTCAATGGATCCATGACAAACAGAGGACCACAAAGTGATCAAACAGAGGCCAATGGTTATTTAAGTCCCCAAATGCGTGGGACTCCCGTGGTGGTACTTACAAAACATAATTGTATATAAAGTCATAGCCAAATATTCTTTAAAATATAAACAAACATATCCATGGGTTTCCTTTTAAGTAAATAAGGTTTAGAAATAAAACCACGTAACTGAAACCTTTATAAAACATAACTTTTATTAAAAACATAACTTGTATAAAATAGATTTTGGTAAGTCAAAACATACGTAAAATATATTTTGGTAACTCAAGGTATAATATAATTCACCTTAATTTTAATACTTTACTATTTCTTTCCATTATTGAAAACCCTTTCACTTTCCACTATTCATTTCCTTTCTTTTCTCTCTTTCTTTCTTCCCTTCTCTTTTCTTTTCTTCT
The DNA here is from genome assembly GCA_025200525.1 of Camellia lanceoleosa. Taxonomy (NCBI): domain Eukaryota; kingdom Viridiplantae; phylum Streptophyta; class Magnoliopsida; order Ericales; family Theaceae; genus Camellia; species Camellia lanceoleosa. Next base: position 120,581,991 of record CM045759.1, on the reverse strand, counting down.
TTCCTTTCTTTCTTTTTCTTCTGTGAACGCCTCCTTATATACTAATCAGGCTTGCTCAATACGTTTAGTGTGACACGTGGCACCCAAGTAAGTTTCCTATATCTCCATTATTATTACACTTAAGATTCATACTTATCGTAATGGCTATATAAGATAATTACGTTTTAACCTATTATTTTAATATAATTATATAAATAAATTAATTCTTAATTAAATTACATTTTATCTTATATTAACAGAAAATTAATTATTTATTTTACTATCACACCCATTATTATTATTATTTATATTCTGACCCTTAAACTTTTAATAATTATATTATTTTATAAAATTATGCATAATAATATATAATAAATTATATATTTTCTTAACTGAGATTAAATAATATTAGTATAAATTATACAGAATAATTAAAAATCTGAGTTGTTACACTTTTTTTTTTTGTTGTTGTTGTGCTTTCACACTCTCTATTAGTTCTCTTTGTTTGAATCTCAAATAGGTTTCTATCTTGAAACATATTTGAGTTTGAAAGGGATAATACATCTATATCATGGTTCATATGGTGTAGTCGTCCCTTGGCACACCACCTAAGTCATTACTTAGCGGACCCTGTCATAAGCCACCTCTTGGAGCACTCTTTCATCTATTGCCATCATTGTTCAGCATCACGTCAAAAGTTACGCGTATGACACGTCTGTTGGTTCAACATATGTTCCTATTCAAGCGCCTCCCAAGGCCCAGCACCTTCAGTCGTCTCCCAAGGTCCTTTCATGATGAACACACTGCTCAATCGCCCCTAGCAGGCCCTTATCATTTGCCTTAGCAGCAAACTTATCTCAATTGCCCCTAGCAGGCTCTTATCGTTTGCTTTAGCAGCAGACTCTTCTCAATCGCCCATATCCAGCTCTTTCATTTGACGTACATAGCAAACTCTCATTTAATTTTTGTTTTGTTCTTCCAAACTCAAGTCAGTTTATCTACTTGAGTTTATGGGAGGCTATTAAACCATATTTAGAATATATTACTTTCCACATTTGTTAGGTTTTCATATTTCTATAGTTTTCTTTATTCTCATAATTTCTTGATTACTACCCTATATAAGTCCTATGTATAAGCCACCTCTTGTAGTAGTTCAATACACTATTATAACATTATTCAATATATAGAGCTTTTCTCTCTCTCTCTCTCTCTCTCTCTACAATTTATCTTAACAAGTGTGTTAATACACACCAAATTTTTGACTAGGCAAATTCCTCTAAGATAACAATAGGCTACTTTATATTTTGTTACTTATGTTAATTTGATTTTTTTTAATTTAATTTATATTCATTTTAGTTTTAAATTTTTTATAGAGCACTTGGTCCATAAATCCAAATTTAAATTTTGTTTGGCCAAAAGTCCAAATGGTAAAATACTTTGCACACAAGGACAAACTTAGAAAAAATGACTAAAATACCTATGTATATATATATATTCTATACTCAAAACAAACCCTAAACGCTAAACCCTCTCTTTCTCTCATCCGCCTCCACTACTGGCAATCTTTCTCTTCCACTCCATCGTCGCTGCCTACTTTACCTCCCCATCAATCGCCCTCCATGTCACCTCAAACCCTAGCCCTACCCTCCCACAACTCCTCTATCACCGCGATCAATAACCATCCACTTCCATTGCCACTGTCAGTGGTGTTTCAATCCTTAGATTTGAGATCGCGAATAGACGAACCCTCACTCTCACCATTTCTCTTCTCTCTCTCATGTTCTCTTTCATTCATCTCCACCTTCAACGTTGAAGAAATCCTCTCTAGAGCTTCACGTTGAACAAGAAATTCAAGCTTAAACTCAATCTATATATCATAAACATTTAGGATCACTTTGTTTGATCTCTATCATCGACGTATAACACTCCTCCATGAAATTATTGCTACACATAGGTGCTTTGTATGAGTGAGAATGACGAGGGTTTTAATGGTGGAACAAAGCAGAGCATGTGTCTTTCTTCTTTGAATTTCTACCCTGGCCAGGAATAAGGTCTTAGTCTTTATCTTCGACTCTGTTAGAGGTTTTGATAGTTGAATGTCTCAAAGAAAGTAACGTAACGAAACCCTAATTTCAAGTGCGCACAAATCAATTTTTGAACTCTCAATTGTGTTTTAACATTCTTTACCAAAGATATTATTGAAAATGAAAAAGAGTTGGCCTGATACAATGGCATCAGAGAGATCATTTCACCGGAGTGACAAGACAATTGCAAATGATAACCTCTGACACGACGGCATGGCACGGTGGTTGGTGGTTCCTGTTCATTTCCTTACTATTGCAGCCCTGTTTAGATATAAGTTTGGTAACAACCACTCTGATCCCCTCCGATCTTTGGATCATTTATTTTTTTTCAAGATCTTAAGTGAAGGCCATAAATCCATATATAGAACTCATTATCAAATCGCTGTATGTAGAACTCATCAAGGGTTTGGGATGGTGGGATATGGTAGTGGTGGTGGTAGTTGATTTTAACAAATAGTAGTTTTCAATTTTTTTTTTTTTTTTTGTCTAGCTTCTTTTTGTTGATGATCTTTTCTTTTTTTTTTTTCTTTCTTTGTTGTTGTTGTTGTTGTTGTTGTTGATTCCAACGTGGTAGAAAATATATGTGTTGTTATTGAATAGACAGATCTGTTCGTACCTCCACACAAATCTATTTGTGTCTTCATATTTCAACAGATAAAAATTGAAACAAGAATTAACACATATTTCAACAGATAAAAGGAAAATTGAATAGATAGGGGAAAACATTTGAATAGGTAATAAAAAGAAACATATATTTCAACAAATAAGAACAAAGAGAAACCCATAGAATTTGAACATATAGAGAGAGAAACCCACAAAATGACTTCTCACCAAATTATTTCATAAAAGGTGGACCTCTCACCAATAAAAAATATTCACTGGATCTAATGTCTTACACTCTCCTTAGCTTGGACTTTTCAACAATTTTCTCTTTTTTATATTATGTTAATTTAGGGTTGGTTTGGGATGTTCTAAAAAAGTGCACTTTTTGACTTATTGGTGGGTTTGGGTTGGGTTTGATGTGATGTGTTAGAGAGGTGATGTGATTTAAATAAGATGATGTGACTTAAATAAGATAGTGACTTTTTGACTTATTTAGGTTATGCCAAACTAGCCCTTAATCTAATTAATAATGTCTCCTTTAAAATTTGGACTGAAGTCAATCAGTAAAATAATTCATTCACTCTTCTCGAAGTGATTGAGGAATTGAAATTCAATGGTAACCTTTGAATGCACAAAACAATTATGGATAAATTACAAATACACTCCTTGATGTTTACTTAAAATACAATTTGCCTCTATGGTTATGAAAATTACATCCCGCCCCTTGAAGTTTCAAATTTCATAATAAATGACCACTTTTATTAATAAATCATCAAGTTGATTAATAGTTTTTAATGATGTCTTAAATTTATTTCAATTAATAATTCAAAGAATTTTATCATAGTATAGGAGAGTAGTTAAAAAAATTATTTTTTAAATTAATTCTGTCAAATAAAAAATTCTAGCAATAGGATATTTATTATTTTTTAAGCCACAAGTGACAATCCGTATTTTAAACAAATTTTAAAAAGTATATTTATAATTTATCCAAAAATTATTGTTGGACATTTCACTTATGATATTTTTTAATATCATTATATTCTTAAGTAAAATCATCAAGAAGGACAAAACTTTAAAATTCTTTTATTTCTACACTCTCTACACCCCCATTCTTGCTAAGTTTAGCATAACCTAAATAATACAAAAAATTAAAAAGTTACTATCCTATTTAAGTCACATCATCTTATTTAAATTACATCATTTCTCTAACACATCACATCAAATCCAACCGAAACCCAACCCATATAAGTCAATAAATTAAAATATACACTTTTTTAAAACATCCCAAACCAACCCTTACTACATTCTCAATTTTGGATTATTGCCACCATTACCTCCTATAGTCAAGCTAGCTTTCTTTTCACCCTTTCCCGTTTCCTTCCAATACCCCAGTCAAGTCACTTCTCTACATCCAATCACCACCGCAGTCAAGTCAGTCCCTTACATCCAACCACCATAACCTAGTCCTTGCCATTCTTCCTCGTCTCTCTTACCCTCCTTATTTTGCTTGCATCTCTCTTTTTTTTGTGTACATTTGTGGTGATGGTTAAGGATTAAACAGCAATAATACAAAGTTTTAAAAATAGAGTTATAATATGAGTTTTAGTGATGTGGTAAAGTAATAAATAAATAAATAAAACAAAAACACAAACTAAAACATCACGTGACATAGTGAGACTTACCATTAGAGCTATTCCTGGAATTCTTCCTCTAGAGTTTCTAAATATTTTTCGATGTTTAAAATACGAGTCAGAGACACCAGATAAGGGAAATGAGGCAATGGTAGCTGTATCATATGATTACTAGGCTTACGTAGTGATAAGGTTGGAATGAATTGTGACATTCAAATATAAAAAAAATAATAATAATAATTCAAAAATGGAGGGTCAACAATGTTTAAGGTGCATTTAAGGCTCCTACCTCCAATTTAAAATGATTTGTTGAATTTTATATGGACTATTTTGTGATTGATTTATTTTCCATTTTGGGCAAATTACAATCACCCCCTCGAGGTTTGGTGAAAATACAGATTCCCTCCTGAGGTTTGAGAAATTACATCCTACCCCTGAGGTTTATATTTCCATAACAAATTGTCCCCTGAGGTTTTTATTTTCATACAGATTCCCTCCTAATTTTTTCTAATTTGTTATGAAAATTTGACTCTTAGGGGGCAATTTGTAATTTCTCAAACCTCAGGGGGGAATTTGTATTTTTATCAAATCTCGAGGGGGGTGTTTGTAATTTGCCCTTTGATTTTTTAACAAATATTATAAATTAGATTAAACACACAAAATGTAAAAAAAAAATTATAACATAAAATTGATACTAGGGATGTCTTAAATAAGTGTACTTTTTGACTTTTTATAAAAAGATGTGTCGAAAAGTAGAGAGAAGATGTTGATTGATATGATCCAAAAAAGATAAAAAGATAAAAAGATGGATTAAAATAAGTTATGCCAAACAAGGCTTATAATTAAAACTATATGAATTAAATTGAAACTGAAAAAAATTTAAAGGACCAGGGACTATAATTTGCCATACATTTATATTTTGGATAAATTATACTTTTCGCTTATGTAATATGATTCAAATTTCATTTTAATTCTTCCATTTAAGTTTAATGTCAATTTGACTATTCCGTTCAAATTACTTTCAAATTTTTTTATACGTACATTTTAAGAGATTGACACTTGTTATAAAATTATTAATTTGAAACATCAAATCTGAATGAAATGATAAAATTAAAACTCACCAAATTATTCAAATTAAAGAATAAAAATTAAAATAAAATTTAAATTAAACTATAAGATTTAAAAATGTAAATTTACACTTATATTTTTGGTGGATCCTCTTTCAAATTCCATTAGGTGCGGGATGCCAGCTACTATCATGACTTTTTGATGTATCTTCATTCATCAATCGTACAACTTACGTTGATTAGTAATGATATAATTGGATTTATGGGGTGAGATAAACCCAATTAATGATTAGTTAAATATTCTCTCTGTCTTTCCATCCTTTTCTTTATGCATTTGAATAGAAAAAGGGAGTTACAATGCATAATTTTTGTATAAAAAATTTATATACAATCATGTGGCAAATTAAACACTTATAGTGGTTTAAAATTTTAAAATTGTCACTCGCAAATGTTCTGTACAAGTTTCATATACATAAATTTTATGTAAATTATTTTCTATGTTATATAGTAGAAAATTTCATTGCCTACTATATGAAATGAGATTTAAAAATATTGAACACTAAGTAACACTAAGAAATTTTTTTTCTTCATCTTTTATCAATTTATTTTGCTTTTTCTTTATACAGATTGCAATAGTTATTAATGGTTACTGAGTGGTTTTTGAAACATAATACTACTATTTTCATGATTAGTTTAAAAAATTAGAATTTTCTAGATTGCAATAGTATTTTCTACTTATGCAACATTTAAAAAATAATAAACGATGAATTATTGATTTTTAGTTGTATGGTGTCTTTTAGGATTGGCTATGGTTTAGTAATAAATTATTGGATTATTGGTATTTTCTTTAAGAAAAACGATATACAAGCTTATTTTTTATATTCATTTTCTAGACCTAATGATATATAAGTGGGATGATTGGTTGATAATTAGAAGACATGAGAGAAAAAATTGTCTTAAATATTCTAATAGACTGTCACATTATTAGGCTTAAAAATTGGGTCTAATTTTTAGGCTTAACCAGCATCACCCTTTTATTAATTATTATTATTTATTTAACTTTGACTTAAAAACTAACATAATGTATTTGTGTTTTATTTTTTAAGAAGCATAAATTTTTTTGAAAGTTTCACCCAATTCATTTTTGCATAAAAATTATACCAAATAAAATTTTAATTTATGTACTATATTTGTCACCATGTAAATATGACAAGTGCCTTTTAAGCACGGTGACTGCTTAGTTATTGGATAATCCAAATTCATCTATATATATATATATTTAACTGGAAAAAAAAAAGAAGTGCTTCTTGGAGGCATCATTGAAACTCCTAAGCTTCGGTATTATAGCTAGATTTACCCCAATTGAAAGGAATGAATGGACCCATCATCAGGGTAAGTAGGGAATGCATTAACCCCCAACACAAAGACAAAGTCACGAGTAGAGTAGAGTACAATGCGGTCAACTTTACCAAATAAATGAGACAATAGTTGTGCTCACAAGAATCGAGTCCTACTCACCTATATGAAAGGCTAGTAGCACTTTTTCACACCATCACCACCCCGATCGTATCTAAGACGTAATTCTCACAACATAATACAGTAATTGAATCTTATTACACTTCACCATTCTGAATAAAATTTCTTATCAAAATTTCTAGAAATCTAACTTTAATGTATACGAATCATATAATTCATACTAATGAGCTTATTATTACTACTATTTTACTTAGACGTGTCATTAGAATAGGACAAATTATACTTGACTTATTGAGGTTTAGAAAAAGTACAATTAACTCCATATATTTTTGTATAAATATATTAATTTTTAAAAAAAAAAAAATTAATTCATATTAAATATTTTTTTATCAATAATTCATATGAATGAAAAAAAAAAATTATTCTCATATATTTTTAACTAAAATATATATTTATTTTGTTTATTTTAATGTCTACTCACAATTCACATTAATTTTAGTTACTTTAATCATACTAAAAAAAATTAGAGACTTATAAGTAAGTTCAAATAAGTAGACTTATTGTTCAATAGATCCTATGCTAACTTTTTCATCAAACAGTATTAAAAAAACGTTACTAATTATTAATTTTTAACGACAATTTGAAAATTTTGTCACAATGTCACTAATTTTAAGTTTTAGCGCTAGTTTAAAAAAATATTAATTTTTAACTTTCAGCGATAGTTTAAAAAATTAGTCTGAGAAAAACTTCACTAATTATAAGTTTTAACGATAATTTATAAAAATCGTGACCAAAAAAATGACTAATTGTTAATTTTTTGCGACATATGAAAAAAATATCACAAAATTATTTTTAGTAACGATTTTAGTATGACTTATTTTTAATAAAATTTGATAGGAATTCAATCCAATTATTAGGACTTATTAGTAATTTATCCAAAAAAAACATAATTATATTAGTGTAAAATTAATTATATTTTTTCAAACCTAAACAAAATCAAAAGGCTTTTGTGATTTTTTATTTAAGCCTATGTTTGGCAAGAGCTTTTTTGGGGCTTTTTGGCTTTTTTAGCCACAAAAGACAAAATAGGCTTTTTTAGCCACAAAAAACAAAATAGGCTTTTTTAGCCATAATCATTACACTCCTCTCTCACAAAAAAAGTCAAAAAAGCCAAAAAGCCAAAAAGCCCTTCCCAAACCAAACTTTTAAGCCCAGGCTAAAAAAGCCAAAAAAGCCAAAAAGCTAACCCACTTCCCAAACGGAGGCTTAATATATATATATATATATAAATAGATAGCAATGTTCTAGAACAAGCCAGATCGAACAACATATGCAGCAATGATTTCAATTTCAAATAACTTTAATTAAATTAAAAGTCTTAGAATTAAGTTGAAAAAAGGTAGTCAATTGTGGTGGACCCACACGCAATTCTTGCAATTATGTGGTCACATTGTCAAAGGCTTTGAGCTGTTTTGTTTTCATTTTTTTGAATCTATGTATGCTTTTGCTTATATGACATCATAAAGAAATCTTTCACATATAATTCAATAATAAAAAATAATATTAAATTAAAAAGATATAGGAATTTAATGATAGAAAATAGAGGAATTTGTATATCTTTTATTTATTTATTTCGAAGGTAATGTAATTTGACAATGTTAGGCCAAGTTTGGCATACACAAAATAATCCAGCTTTTTTATCTTTTTATTTTTTTTTTCATCATATCACCTCTCTATTTTTTTGTACATCTTTTCATAAAAAGATAAAAAGTACACTTATTTAGGTCATCCCAAACAACTCCTAGTCACTAAATTTTAGCATATGAAAATAATTAACATTTCTAGAGACTATCTTTGTTCGGTTTGATTTGGTTTGGTTTAGTCTATTTTAATTTGGAAAAATCAATTTATTTTTTATTTAATAAAAGTTTCTATTTAGGAAAATTTACCCATAAATCCTATTTTCTAAAAAGTTGAACTATTTAGTCCTAAAAGTTTTCTTATGCACCATTTAGTCCCATTTTATTTTGGTAATGTTGTTTATTTAATTTTGATTATTTTGTAGGTTACAATAGTACCCATTTTGTGGAATGTTTGTTTCTTTAAAAATTTGCAACATTATAAAAACATATACATCAAACATCACTAAAAAAATATACATTAAACATCAACATATACATTATACATCACAAAACAAACAACCATTTCTGAAGGATAATGGGTCGCCATTGATAGTCAATGTGTACCCATTTTTCAAGGGAAGGAACAAAGAGATTGATCAGACATAGTCTCAAACATTAACAACATTAACATCAACAAAAAAAATGTACAACTTATTACATATTTTTACAGACTATTTCTAAAAAATATATTGATTGGTGTATATTTACAGACTATATTTTTACAAACATCATCAAAAAAATATTGTGAACATCATCACCAATATATTCGAACATTATCACCATCAACTGCGTTTGTTGGTTGCTTTTTCTCAGAAACCCTAACCCTAACGCTAAGGTCTGCAACAATGGTGGTGAAAGCTTCCAAGGTCGAAAAAAAGACAGTCACCGTCGATCTCTACCGTTCTCTTCGAAACTACATAGTTTTCAATTACTTAGAACGCGAAGCCCAAAACCTCGAAGACGATCACCAAACCCTAAAGCAATTGCGATCTGATCTCAAACGCGAACCACGAAGGCAGAGAGGTCACGATCTCACAGCGGTGGTACTGGATCGGTGTGGATCAATGCTGATGTTGGCGATGTTGATCACGACGTTGATGTCGCTGATGTTGATGATGGAACTAATGTTGCTGATGTCGATCATGGCGTTGAGGTTGATGATGTTGATCATAACATTGATGTTGATGATGGATTGGCCTTCCAAAAATGCTTCCATTTGAACACATCACCATTACACCCTAATGCTTGCAAATAACAGTCTAAACACACAAAGTTACAGAACATTAACATTGGGGTTACATTGCCCCAATTATTTCCACCATTTCCGCTTTCAAATGTACGTTTCCTTTCGACATAATCTCGATGTTACTCGTCGTCACATTGAAACCCCAAATTTTCCATCTCTGCAATTTTACCACGGCCGAAGATGTCCCAATTCTATAATTTTACAGAGTGTCAAATTACCAAATTTGCCCACTAACGTCTAGATTCACGCCCGTGATGTATATGCCCTCTATGGTCAATTTCTCTATAATGGGACCTTTCAGTCTATAAGAAAACTTTTATGACTAAACAGTATATAAGTTATTAATTTGGGATTTATTGGTGCATCACCCTTTTATTTAATAAATTTGATCAATTATCTAAAAATAAATAAAAGAATAATTAAATTAACAAAATGAAAACAATGTATAAATTGAAAAAATAAAGCATTTTAAACGCTAAATGATTATTCCTAGGGTTGTTTTTATAATATATTCCCTTAAAAGTTAAAACAACAAACCCACTCCCCGATAAGAAGACTAGAGTTTTGAAAAATTATACTCACAAAGCATATAAATGCGATATATCCATTCTAGTTTTTCATTTCTATCCTATTGCCTCATTTTTTTATATCAAATTTTAAAATTCAAAATTCAAAATTTGTGAACTTAAAAAAAAAAAAAAATTTCATCTACAATTTTTTTGGTCAATTAAACTTTCAACTATTTGAAGAGGGTTCTCTCTTTTAAGTTGTACAAATTGAGTTTAATGAGTGAATCAATTTGTATGGTGGGGGAGGTGAGAAGCATCATCACCTTTTTAAACTTAATAGGTTCGGCGAGGTTGTTATCCCTTGTTCGAGAAAAGCCATTATCCCCTCTCCATCTTATGTATTTTTTATTACTCTCATAATTTACATATATATATATATATATATATTAGTTGGATTACTGTGATAAGTTTAGTAGGAAAAATGGGAATTTTTTTTTTTTTTTTGAAAATAACGCTGCTGGGTAGCTCAAAAGTGAGTTGGCTTGACTAACTTAAATGTCAAAATGACATTGTTTTGGCTAGTTTTTCCCCCTTCTCTTTTCTCTAGAGAAGAAAGAGGGAGAAAGAGAGAAGAGGAAGGGAGAACAGAGAGAGAGTCATAACTCCCTCCACCCACTGGCACCACTACCATGATAGCGGTGCCGGTGGAGGGAGTTCTTTTCTTCTTTTTTTTTCCTTTTCCTTCCTCTTTGTTTTCTCTCTAAAACAGACAAAAGAAGGAGATGAAGAAAAAGAGAGAAGAAGAAACGAAGAGAGGGGAAACAGAGAGAGAGAGAGAGATCTATATACAGATCTATGTGTGTATACACAGCAGATGAGGGTTGCCCACCGGTGCCACCATTACCGTCGCAAACCCCTCCACCCATTGGCGCCGCCATTATCGTCGCAAACCCATTGCGACCCTCTTTTGTGTATATACACAGATCTGGATCTATATACATAGATCTGTGTATAAATCTCTCTCTCTATGTTTTCCCTCTCTTCTTTTCTTCTTCTCTCTTCTTTTCTCCTTCTTCTGTCTATTTTAGAGAGAAAACAGAAGGGGAAGGGAAAGAGAAAAAAAAAAAAAAAAAGTGCCTTCAAGCCATTCGAGCCCAACATTTTCAAGCTACCATGCATTTTCCTTTTGAAAAATTCTCTCATGTTTGACCCAATAACAAATCAAACTTTATTTTATCAATTAGTTTAATTTAAATATGCAACTTTTAAAATGATATCAATTTTAATTGTCTGCTAGTTATAATTAATGGAGAACAAATAATTTAATCACTTTTTGTCGATAGTCCTAAATGAGGAGTAGCGATAGATGGGGAAAATAAATATGGTAATTGGTGGTGGGTTGAGAAGGAGGATCGACAAGAATGGAGATTGTAAATTTGGGAGGCAACTATCAACAATAATGAAATGAAAAAAAGTAATTAAATTACTTAAATTGTATGTTCCCTGTTAGTTATAACTTTAGGTATAGAGGAGGTGAATCAGAGCTGATTGACAATCTTCACCCTTGGAGATAATGGATATAAACGGATGGTTAGTATTAATATTGTTTTAAAAGTTCAGGGTTTAAATTCAAATAATTAAAAAAAATTAGGGTTTAATTTGTTATTGAGGTCAAAGCTTGATTTATTTATTTATTTGTGGTAATTTTCAATAGAATATGAAACCAAAGAAGGAAAAAAAAAAAAGAAAAAGAAAAGGTTGAAGGATTTTTTTTTCTTCTTTTAAGCATTCGGTTAAAATGAAATTTTGTATGAGAAAATTATTTTTACTAGTAAAAATAGATATTCATAAAAAAATTTACAAAAATTAAAATGCGAATATGACTAAATTTAATATTTTTTTAACTTTTTATTTTGGATAAATTTTAATTTGGAACAAATTTTATTTTTGTTGCTGCAATTTCATTTGGGACATATGGATTGTCTTCGGACTATTTGGTTGGATTGGATTTGTATCTTATGTTAGTTTAGTTATGGGATTATATGTCTGGATTTAATTATTCTATTTAATCTTATTTTTGTTTTGGATATTATGGAGAGGGATAAATGCTCAAAAAACTATTTTGCCCTTTTGAATTATTTATTAAATGGCATGAATATTAAATCTAAATTATAAATTTTATTTTATTTTTTTACTAGAATTTTTTTAAAATTAAATAAATAGAATATTAATAAAAATTACATAAATTTATTTTAATTTGTAGTTGAGATTTTTAAATTTTATTTTACTTTTCTAAGTATAATTAATACCATATTATAAAAATAAATAATTTAATAAATAAGTTTTATTTTTAAAAGATATTAAATAGTAGAGGGTGAAAAATGTAATTTCACTACCTAATCTTATGGGATGAGTTATTGTATGGATTGTGTCTCACCCCGCATGGGATAAAATAATCCCATAAATTTGGGATTCATAGTCCGGTGCAAAAATTTCTAATCAAACAACGGACTATTAATTCGGATGAACTATTAATCCTGTCCCATGCTTAAATCCTTCTAAACAAACACCACATAAGAGTTATAATAACGAATTCATTCGCCGCTAAAGAAGACTTTACTGAGTTCAAAAAGATTATACTCACAAAGCATATATAAATATATGTGCAATATATCTATTCTAGTTTTTCATTTCTAAATTGTCCTATTGCCTCATTTTTTATATCAAATTTCAAATTTCAAATTTTAAATTTTAAAATTTAAAATTTTCAAACTTAAATTTTTTTTTCTTTTCATCTACAATTTTGTTGGTCAATTAATAAAAAATTACTTGATTGATTTTGATTGCAAACTTTCAACCATTTGAAGAGGGTTGTCTTTTTCAAGTTGTACAAATTGAGTTTAATGAGTGAATCGATTTATATGGTGGGGAGATAAGAAGCATCATCACATTTTTAAATTTAATAGGTTCGGCGAGGTTGTTATCCCTTGTTCTAGAAAAGCCATTATCCTCTCTCCATCTTATGTATTTTTTATTACTCTCATAATTTACATATATATATATATATATATAATATGTATATTAGTTGGATTACAGTGATAAGTTTAACAGAAAAAATGGAAAATTTTTGTTTTTTGAAAAAATCTCTCATGTTTGACCCAATAACAAATCAAACTTTATTTTTTCAATTAATTTAATTTAAATATTCAACTTTCAAAATTATATCAATTTTAACTGTTTGTTAGTTATAATTAAGGGAGAATAAATAATTTAATCACTTTTTGTCAATAGTCCTAAATGAGGAGTAGCGGTGGATGGAAAAAATAAATATGGTAATTAGTGGTAGGTTGAGAAAGAGGAGAGATAGTAATGGAGATTGTAAATTTGAGAGGCAACTGTCAATGATAATGAAAAGAAAAAAAAGTAATTAAATTATTTAAATTGTCTGTTCTCTGTTAGCTATAACTTTAGGTATAAGGGAGGTGAATCAGAGCTGATTAACAATCCTCACCCTTGGGGATAATGGATATAAACGGATGGTTAGTATTAATATTGTTTTAAAAGTTTATGGTTTAAATTCAAGTAATTAAAAAAAATTAGGGTTTAATTTGTTATTAAGGTCAAACCTTGATTATTATTATTATTATTATTATTTGTGTGGTAATTTTCAATAGAATATGAAACCAAAGAAGGAAAAAAAAAAAAAGTTGAAGGATTTTTTTTCTTCTTCTTTTAAGCATTCGGTTAAAATGAAATTTTGTATGAGAAAATTATTTTTACTATTAAAAATAGATATTCATAAATTTTTTTACAAAAATTTAAAAAAATTACAATGCTAATATGACTAAATTTGATATTTTTTTAAACTTTTTATTTTGGATAAATTTTAATTTGGAACAAATTTTATTTTTGTTGCTACAATTTCATTTGGGACATATGGATTTTATGCTTCCTAGCTCATCTAAATTGGATCTAGTGGTTAATTTTTAGAACAAAAATATGTAAAAAGAGTTGATAATTGGAGTTAATTGAAGTGAATTAAAAAAAAAAAAGGAAGATAAATACAGTTTAATGTGTCATAATTGGAATTATAAGGGTAAAAGTGAAACTCACTCCAAACAAATAAAATAAAATAAAATACAATTTACTCGATTATTCTAACAAATGCAAACTTTAGTGGAATGGTTGCCTAATATGCTTGGTGAGAATACATTAATTTGTGACATTGGCCAATTGATGATGGTGTGATTTAGTTTTTTATTTTTTATATTTTTTGTAACACAATAATGATGGTAGTTTGTTAAATTGCCCGAGTATTGAATCAACTTGAATATCTTTCTCAATAATAATAATAATAAATAAATAAATAAATAAATGAGTGTCCTATAAATTATTGATGACCAATCCACAAGAGATAATAACAATCATTGAGGTTGAATTTAGTAACATTATAAAAAAGTTTACTTTTTAATACAAAAATAAAAATAAATAACATATACATTTCAAAACAAATAATAATAATAATAAAAACCATATTTGATGAAGAGGAGGAGAGAGTCACTTTTTAAGAGGGTGATAGGACTTACTCTCATATATTATAATAAAAAAAAATATATTTTTTTCCTGGCCCTCTTAATTTTGGAAAAATAAAATTTATAGTATAATGCAAAGACATTGTTTTGAAAAACTTTTTATGTTTAATGTAAATACTTTTAAATTGGCTGAATAGTTAATATAATAACTTTTCTATATTATAATTAATGGTATTTCGCTATTCGTATTTTGATGTATATATATGGTGTTTAGTATATATAGTTTATTGAGCTGCTCATATTTTTTTTTATTTTAAAATTTATGTCAAAGTATTTGGCGTAACTTTTATTATAACTTATGAGACATAAGTGGTTTAAATAAATTGAAGAAAAAGTTAATTATTGAGAAGCAGGAAGAGACATGTTTTTAATTTTTACTTACTGATTACCAATTTTAATTTGCTAAAAGATGCACCAAACATGCTCATAATTTTTAACAAAAGTTTTAAATTAGAGACATATCACTATGGATGTACACTTAATATGAATTCATAAAATAATCTTCTTCTTTTTTATGGTTTTTTTCCCTATCATAATTATACTTTTATATGAAACTTTTTTTTATTAAATTTTTCTTAGACCCCTTCAAGTAAAATTTTGGCTTTGCTCTTGGTGGCAGAGAACCTCTGTTTGGAAAGTTGAGGTTGGGGCTTTTTCAGCTAAAATAATCACAAAAAAATAAAATAAATTTTTTAGTCTAATAAGATAAAAACATCACATCCATTTCATAATCATTATATTATTTCTTTGAATAAAGATTGGTAGCTCGAAATTGTCTTGGCTCGAACAACTCGACAGCCCAAAACGACGTCGTTTTGGGCTGAAACCAGAGGGAGAGGAGAGGGAGAGGGAGAGAGAGAGAGAGGAGGCAGCCCTCCGCTCGCCGTCGTCGTGTCGCAGCCCTCCGTCCGTCCACATGCCTCCACTCCGCCGTCAGCCTCCATTGCCGCCTCGGCCGATCTTCAGCCAGATCCGCTGTCAGCCTCCGCCTCCGCCCCGACCTCCTCCACCATTTTATGGCCCTCCTCCTCCCTCCTCCCTCCTCCTCCTCCTCCGACGAATTCGAGCCGAATTCAAGCCTCGAATTCGAGTTACGAATCATCACCGTATTTCTTTTACAAAAAGTCAAAAAAACCCTTCTCAAACGAGGCTTTTTAGTCTCTGGCTAAAATAGCCAAAAATTTAAAAAGTTAAAAAGCTAACCCACTTCCCAAACGAATCCCAAATAGAGTCTAATTTATCTGTCAGAATTTTTCTATAATGATCTTGCTATACTTTTTATTATAGTAAAACACATCAACAATGTACATAATATTCTATTATTTGAATTAAAAATCTAATAAAATGATATTAAAATTACACATTCTAAAATAACATAATTTTATTTTAATTTAGAATATTATGGAGAGACTCACTGCAAATAATTCTAATCCGATCAGAACAAATTGTTGGAGTGAAATTGAGAGACTAACTATAATGAGTTATTAGAGTAGAAGAAATTATATGACTTATTGAAGGAGGACAGTTGTTAAAGGAGAGGATGAAATTGTTCAATTTATTTTTTTAATAATGTTGTTGCTATTTTTTAGAATGAAAAAATAATTATCAAATACCCTTTTATTTTTAATTTTTAAAAATACAAAATGAGTTATAGATGAAGACTATAGCGTCATAAAGAGCATCAAAAATCACAAATAAGTTATAAAATTAAAAAAAAAAAAATTTAAAATATTAATGTATAATTTAGATTAAATTCTATACAATACTACACATGAAAAAAATATCTCAACCATCTAACTTATCGTTTGGTAAAATTAAAAAAAAAAAATTAATTTTTTAGAGTTGAGACTTTTAATTTGAGATTAAAAAATTGGTTTCACAATTTTTTTTTTGAATTTTATGAAAAAAAAGTAAAATAAATATGATTTAAATGTGATATTTTATTTTATTAATTTATTTTACCTATTATATATTTTTATTTTCTTAGTTTCAACTTGAATTACCAAATGAAACCTACATATTTTTGGGATAATTTTTTAAGTAAAATTTTTAAGAAAAATATTTAGGAGTCCTAATTTTTGTGGCTTAAATGGCTTAAAATTGCCAAAACGACGTCGTTTTGACAATTTTAATATTGTTTTATACTCAAAATGACGTCGTTTAGACAAATTCGAACCATTTAAATCACAAAAATTAATACCCTCTACCATTGCTGAATTTTTAAACATGATTTTCTTGTTCCTCTTATTTGACTTCAAAACCATGATGTCACCATGTAGTGTGTGATATCTACAGTTACAGTGGCAGTTCCGTTAACCCTAAGAACATAGAGAAATAGGGAGAATAATCCAAGGAAAAAACACCCAACTGACATCTTTTTACTCTCTCTCTCTCTCTCTCTCTCTCTCTCCATCTGATACAAATACCAACCACCTCTCTGCCTCCCTTTTCCCACCAGCTCTCTCTCTCTCTCTCCCTCTCCCTCTCCCTCTCCCAAAACCTACAACTATTCTTCCTCTGCTTCAGTCCAATTTCGCATCTCTCTAAACACTCACTCCCACACCCCTGAGAAAAATCACCATTCCCCAATCGCCTCTTTTTCTCGGCTGCCAAACAAACCCATTTCCGAATCCTTTGGCTTTTCCATCAATCCGATGTGGCAGCGCCGGCGACGGCAAGGCGAGAACTACTGAGCCATGGGCTGCGTGATCGGAACGCTGCTCGCCGGCGATTCCCGGAAGCCGTCCGGAGATTCTCGTCCTCGCCGGAACGCCGACCGACCATCGGATGCTAGTAGAGACGTTGTTAGGGTTACGAATGGTGGGGGGGAGAGGGAGCCGACTCTTCAGGCCGACGATGTTCCGACGCCGGATCGGATTAAGCCCAAGCTGGAGTTCGGCTTGAAGACGAGCCAAGGCTGGCCGTCGTGGTTGTGCGAAGTCGCCGGCGAAGCCATCAAGGATTGGACGCCGCGCCGAGCCAATACCTTCGAGAAACTGGCCAAGGTATTCTCATAATCCCTAAATCAATACATAAACATAGATATATGGGTTAATTATATCTTCAGTCCCCAAATATGAATTTTGTTTCATTTTAATCCTAATATTTAAATGGGTTAATTCTATCCATTCCTCAATTATTAGCTAATATTACTTTTTGCCTTACTTATGAATTCATATATATTAATGAAAATGTGCAAATACACCAAAGGAGGGTCATGGGTATAAAGTGATATTTTTATAGTTGAAATTGTCAAATTTATAAATAATAAAGTGAATACATTAATAATTAAGGGGTCTTGCAGCAAATTTCCCTTTTTGAATAGTGTCAATTTAGTACTAATCTAACTCCATCAATAAATCCTTCTTAATGGTAAATATGTAATTTTAAAGATTAAAATGACACCGATAACCCTAGGACTAAAAGGGCAGTGTTTTTTAAAATGACTTTTCACATTAACAACACATATCACATTTTTTGGAGATTAAAATATTAATTATATTTTTAGGGTTAATTACATTTGCAGTACCCAAAGTTTTTGTATCTCTTGTTTGTATTATTTAAATTGTATAAATACAATTACAATGTATAAAAATGGTGTTTCAATTTCGTCTCTAACCTCAATTAATAGATGCGGTTAAAATCAGGGGTAAATGTGTAATTTAGAAAACTGAAATAACAGAACTAAAAGTGTAGTTTTTTAAGTGAGTTTTCAAATTAATGACATATATCACGTATTTTTGTGACTAAAAATGTAAATTTTTAATTGAGTTTTCATATTTATTGTTGACTTTAACGGCGCCTATAGAGGGAATTAGGTTGAGGACCAAATTGAAATATTAAACTGGCACAATTTAAACATTAGTGACCAAAATGACCAAAATGAAACAAAACTTCTACTTTTGGGACTAAAAATATGATTAACTCTATACATAGTTACATATCTACAGAGATGATCATGTATTTGATAATTTGGTGACATGTGGTGATGAATTTTGTATGTTTTAGATTGGGCAAGGGACGTATAGCAATGTATATAAAGCTAGGGATTTGATTACAGGGAAGATTGTGGCTCTAAAGAAGGTTAGGTTTGATAATTTAGAGCCAGAGAGCTTGAAGTTCATGGCAAGAGAGATACTTGTTTTGAAAAAGCTTGACCATCCTAATGTAATAAAGCTCGAAGGCTTGGTTACTTCAAGAATGTCTTCAAGCCTTTACCTTGTACTTGAATACATGGAACATGACCTCTCCGGCCTCGCTGCAGTCCAGGGAGTCAAGTTCACAGAGCCACAGGTGATTATTCTCAAACTCATTTCTCAAGTAGTGTTTAATTTGGTGATTTGTTAGATTAAATTTGAGCATTTTATGTGAATTTTTTTTGTTGTCTGCTTTTTGGAGGTACATGTTTTTGTTGCCATTTTGCCAGTGTTGCTTTTGAAGCAAAAAGGCAGGAGACATTTTTGCTTTCAAAAGAAAAATAAGTACTTACTTTTGAAATGCTACAAGATGGTAACTTTTTTTATTTTATTTTAATTTTGCTAATTGGATTGGAAGAATATATCTTTTTTGTTTTTCTTGTTTCCCTTGTTAGGTTCATGAGCATTTGTAGTTTGCATTTGTCTTTTGGTTTGGCTTGATTTGAGGGTAGACTTTTGTAGAGAGGTGGGGTCCATAACTTGTGCTTGGGTATCCAATGCTTTTGTTTTATGGTCGTAATTTGCGGGGTTTATTGTTGTGTTGTTATGTTACAATGTTTTTGGGCATGTCAATTCACTGAAATTGTCATACCACACATCACTTCACAGAATAAAGACGTAGAGCCTCCCTCTTTATTCTTTTGTACCTGAAAATCTTTTTCTATTCTGTATTATTACAGCTAATTAGGCTTTGTTTGGATTCAGGGAACTGTAAAATGGCATTTTGATGCCCTTCTCACGGTTTTATTCAATGCTTTTATTTTAGAAAGACTAACATCTGTCCATTATTCTTGGGATGTGATTTCCTATCATGGTTTTACACAATTTCTTCAGAATTATATAGCTTTACTATTATTATATTCTAAATGGCTTTCTCTTCATTCAACATATGAATACTTTGCGTTTCTTGATTATAATTTCCTTTAACACAAGAATACGGATATTCACACTCCACTTTAAATTATTTACACGTTATATTGTCCAAGAGATTGACTAGTAAAGGTTAGTTGGGACCCTAAGTGACTGATTCGTGAGGCAGGAACATGAGTGAAAACGGGAGCTTCTTAGAAGCGTGTATATACAAGTATATATATAAATAAAGTCATATTTATGCATAATTTAATTGTAAAGATAAAAATTATATTTGTTAAAAAATCAAGCAGATGTAGTTTTATAACAAAAGTAATAATAAAAAGATGGACAGGATTATTATAATTATAAACAAATGATAACAATATACAGTTATCGAGTAATGGTCTTGTGGTACGTATGCGTGGTTTTGGATTTGAATCAGTTTGGTAACCAACTTATATGATCTTTTGACTTCCTCTCCTCTTGCCTCTACAACATCCAATCATGCCATGTATTAGGTTGGACTCAGTCAAAATTGAATTACAATTCTATATGAGCTGTTGGTTGATCATGCTGTCAAAATCAAATCAACACTCTCAATTCAATAAGTTTGCTGACTGGCTGAATGGATTCAAGAATTTTTCAAGAGTCATATTAAAATTTGTGAATTCGCAATTGTAGTGCAGGGGCGTGGGTCCCCTAAGATGAATACTTGGTCACAATTGAATTGCAAATTCTATGTGCACCGCTGGTTGATCATGTGGTCAAAGTCAAATCAATGCTCTCAATTCAATTTCTTTGCTGACTGGCTGAGTGAATTCACGAAATTTTCTAGAATTGTATTCAAATTCGTGGATTTGTGATTGCAATGCGGGAGTGTGGGTCCCCTAGGATGCACTAGTGACTTAGGTTGGGACTATTATGATCCACAATAGGTAGTCTGTGCTCTATTTGCTTTGCAGCTCCTTTATATATGTACTTCTGTGAAGTTCCAAGAAATTAGCTTGGTACCAAAGAACACACCTTATAGAAACTCTGGTATCTAATTGGCCATTACATTCTAGGAATTGATCTATTGCCATGACTTGCACCTTTTTTTGCTTGTTAGAATCTGCTTTTCAGGATTGGAGTGGTGGTGTTTGGCAATTGCTTTTTAGTTTTTTTAAAATCTAAAAAAGTTGATGCGTTTGGTGGACGTTGCTTTTTTATTATGGATAATTTTTTGTGGGTCTTTTCGAACTTTTGTTTTTTGGTGAGAAATTACCATATTACCCTTACAGTGTTTAACATAACCAAAGGGACATGGTGAAAATTTTCAAAGTATGGAGGGTAAAATCGTCTTTTAACCATTCTGTTGATATTTCCACTTTTTTTTAATGGAGAAATTGGGTTTTTAGCCAAACCAATCAGGCTTTTTTACTTTTTTTGGCTTTTTCAGCCAAAGGCTGCCTACTTAGAGATTGCCAAACAGGATTTTTGCCTTTTTGGCAATCTGCAGTTCATTTTAAAGGAAAAGTCCGACAGTGTAGCTTCGGTCCCTTTCCTGGAAGATCAAACTATTTCAGTGCTATCCATTGTAGAAATTTGCAGCTGTGAAAGGGGTCCACTTAAATTGATTCACAGATTGTTTACCAAACTAACAATCCCAAGGCTTCTTGTCTTGATATATTTAGGATGGAAATTTCTTTTGTTCGAGTGTATTATGCAATATCACCTCTTGCTTGACCAATAATGAATAGTTTTGAGGGATGAACTTTATTTATTTGTTCAGAATAAAATTTTGTTGTTATGGAACCGAAAGGAAGAGTTTCCTCTCTCCCCCATGTGCTATTTGCCTATTTGTCTGTGATCTAAATGTAGGTAAATAAATATATGGCTTTTCAGAGGCTGATTTTTTTTGTGCTCCTTATATATTTCTGTGGCAGGTCAAATGCTATATGAACCAATTGTTGTCTGGGCTTGAGCATTGCCACAATAATGGTATATTACACCGTGATATCAAAGGTTCCAATTTGCTTATTGACAATGAAGGAATTCTGAAAATAGCTGATTTCGGACTAGCTTCTTTTTATGATCCTGAACATAAGCAACCAATGACAAGTCGTGTTGTCACCCTTTGGTACCGTCCCCCAGAACTACTACTTGGGGCCACTTACTATGGTGTTGGTGTTGACCTATGGAGTGCGGGCTGCATTTTGGGAGAGTTACTTGCTGGGAAACCAATAATGCCGGGACGGACAGAGGTATGTTTATTTGCTTGATTTATTTGGCATTGAGTCTATGGACTAGTCTTATAACTTCCTTTCTATGAAGCGCAGATACTTCTAAAAGGACATTGTATTCGTATCGGATACCAATATTCGTTGGATAATCACGGATACATATCTAATAGATTAATTTCTTTAATTTGGAGAAGTATGGGATACATTTTGGATACTCTAGGTCACGTATCCGAACTATTAATAGATTGGGATTATAATAATTCTTGCATAATATTAGATTAAAATTGTTAGGATAAATATAGGAATAGTTTTTTAATACTTTGCTCACTTAGAGAATAAAAAATAGTGAAATTAATGTAGTATCCTACTTTTTCATAATTTATTTAACAGTAAATTACAAATACACCCTCTGAGGTTTGCTTAAAGTATAGATTGTCTCCTATGGTTTGGAAAATTACAAATATCTCCTTGTTAGTATTTTTTATTTAACAGAATTAACTAAAAAAATGAAATGCATAATTGTTCTCTTAAACAATAATAAAATTACCTGAATTATTAATTGAAACATATTTCTAATATCATTAAAAACTGTTAATTGACTTGATGATTTATTAATAAAATGGGCGATTTGTTATGAAATTAGAAACCTCAGGGGTGAAATGTAATTTCCAAAATCACAGGGGGTGATTCATATTTTAATCAAACCCCAAGGGGTGTATTTGTAATTTACCCTTTATTTAATTGATGTAATCATAATGTCGTATATCCATATCCATACTTTTTAGAAAGTAATGATAATATATATATATATATATATATATATATTATAATGATATTAAAATCAGATTTCAATAATTAAAGCAAGTAAACTTTCATACAACTGTGAAAGAGAAAAAGCACAAGAGCAATATAGACAGTTTAGACTAGTGCTTCTACCTTATTTGGGTAAATTTAATTCTGCTTTCTGTTTTTTGGGGCTTACACTTGATGTAGTGGTCTACATTAATCTGCTTACCATTTTATTTTTCAATTTATTTATTTTAGATTCATTTTTATGCCTAGGTTGAGCAACTGCACAAGATATTTAAATTATGTGGTTCTCCATCTGAGGAATATTGGAAGAAATCCAGGTTGCCTAATGCAACCCTTTTCAAGCCGCAGCAGCCATACAAGCGGTGCATATCAGAAGCATTGAAAAATTTCCCACCTTCCTCTCTCCCTCTAATTGAAACTCTTCTTGCGATTGAGCCTGATGAACGAGGTTCTGCCACTGCTGCACTCAATAGCGAAGTGAGCATCTTTACTTATTGTACAACTTTTGCTAAAGGCAAATTTTTTTTTTTTTATGTGCTAGTAGCGAATTGAGTATCGTCTATGGGACAAAATTATTTAATTGAACCTCTTCTCTTCATACAGTTCTTTACAACCGAACCTTATGCTTGTGAGCCATCAAGCTTGCCGAAACACCCTCCTAGCAAAGAAATGGATGTGAAATTGAGGGATCAAGAAGCGAGAAGGTTTTGTTTTTTCCTTCTTGTTTATAATTTCGTGGACCTGTTTTGGCCATGCACTAACATATTATTTTCCTTCTCTTCTACAGGCAAAGAGGTTTGAGCGGGAAAGCAAATACTGGCGATGGCAACAGAAGAGTGAGGGCCCGAGATTGGGGTGGCCGGGCAATTCCTGCTCCTGAAGCCAATGCAGAGCTTCATGCAAATTTGAACGTCCGTCAACCATTTTCTTCCTTTCATTCATTTTGTTTTATTTGGGCCTGTTTGATACAGCTTATATGAGCTACTTTTAGTTTTTCTATAGTCTATACCAGATTGTTTGGTGCAGCTTATACTTACAGCTCATTAGGTAGAATTAGCTTAAGTAAGCTCTAAAAAAATGATTATTTGAAAGTTAGAGGAGGGGTGCTTTTGACTTGTGCTTTCTGATTATTAGCTTCCAGCTTACAAAAAGCTACACCAAACAGGCCCTTTGTCTAGGATTCGTCTACCAATGCCTGATTTAGATGGGTTCATTTTAAATTCATCTGAATGTTGATTTATTGTGTTTTGTTTGTTGATTTCCAGCGGTGGAGAGTTCTGACACAAGCAAATGCTAAGAGCAAGAGCGAGAAATTCCCCCCTCCCCATCAGGATGGAGCGGTTGGACACCCTCGGGATAAATCACATAATGGCCCTGTATCATTTGGTGCTGCCGATACTTCTTTTTGCTCATCGTTTTTTGAGTCAAAGTCATCAGAGTCTGTTAATAATACTGCAGCCACAGGAGGGCCTTCCAGGAGGAGGAGGACCAAAAGAAGGGGTACCCAGATGACTCCATCTCAAAGATTTTTCCGTGCCTTCATTCCAGCGTCGGTTGGATTATCGATGGAGTATAGAATAAAGGGTAAAGGATCTGGTTCAGAGGTTTTTCACAGCAGAAGGTAGAGAGAGTATTGGAGGAGTTATAAATTTCTGAGATTAGGTGCTTTTCTCTTCCCTTGTTTTTTAAGTGGTTTTTTGTTCATTATTTCTTCAATTTATTGAGCTTTTTGTCATTTTAACCATTTGGTGTATAATCCACACAAGTGGGGATTTGAAAGACTGAAGTGTACAGTTACAAAAATGAAATCCCGCTTCTGTTGTGCAGTTCTCAGAATTTTATTTTGGTTTTTTAATTTTTTTTCGATAAGTTAGTGTGTAGGGGTGACTTCCGCAATGATAGAATTAGAGTTTCGTGAGTGATCAGAGTGATTCAAGAATCGTGACCAATAAGCAAAAGGACACCACAAGTGCTTTCTGGTCGGGGTTTGGTTGGAGAAACCCTTATAATGGTATAGTCATGAATTCGCAAAGGAAAGCAAAGGCTTCGAATTCAGAGAGTTACAGTTGTCTTCCGAAGAAGATGAATGCTACATTTTATGAAGTTTCTCCATTGCTCTCCAAGAAGCACACGAGGATAACAGCCACCTCATGTGACCCTACTTAGGTCATCAACGTGCCTAGGATGGGGGCACCACCATTCTGTTAGGTCTAACCTCTCCGAGGGCAATTCGTTATCACATGTGACTAAAGATGCTTTCCACACTGATTTCATCTAGAGCTTTTTAGTGACGTCGACTTCATAAACAATCACTAATCAACGTATGTACTTAGATTAATGCTTTCTTGATCAGTCCGTGTTTATCCACACTACTGCTCCTTAGGGAGCACGGTCCCAAGTTGGCCGATCGAGCTGATGACTTGTTTGGTCCAGACTGTCCTTACACTTGGCCCAACTAGTTGTGTCATCTTGTCCCTAGTTTAGGGCTCAATTGTAGGAGTGTTTGGCCCAAGCCGTAGAGAATTTTGGGCCTCATCTTTGTGGCTGCTCGGCCCAAGTCCATAAAACGATCCAGCCCACGGCCAAGTGAGCTCATGGTCATCTTGACCCCTCTTCAGTGAGCATCCACATAAAAAAAGAAGATATATAATAGAGCTTAATACAAGCCCTCATGGGGCAACACATTGAGATGCTAAGACCTCTAGCTCCATGAGGCACCACATAAAGAAACCAACAAAAACTTAGACCCCAAAAGACCCGAGAGGATTGGAATGACGAGGTAACCATGCCACATTCTTGTCTTTGGTTGGTGAAATTTTGTTTGGTAATTGGAATATTTTGACTAGGCATTTCTTATATCACTTTTTGAGTCATTTTTCAAGTCATGAATTTTTTTCTTTCTTTCTCTTCTTAAATTTGAGGAATTTTCAATTTTGTCATTACATTAAAAAGCATTCTCTTCTTAAATTTGAGAAATTTTTAATTTTGTCATTACATTAAAAAGTGTTCTCTTCTTAAATTTGAGGAATTTTCAATTTTGTCTTTACATTAAAAAAATTCTTAGGCAAGATTCAAAAGAATGTTAAATATGTTCGTGTTCTTAGTTGAAGTGACATTTTTTGGCCGCATTGTGCATTCCTTTACAAAAACACAAACCAAACCTACCCAATTTTTTTCAGAAACACAAACCAAACCTACCCACTATTTTCGTCTTTTCCTGGGGACCTCCACCCAATCACTTGTAGATACATTTTTCATTTTCTCTCTCTTTCAATATGATAGAATAATCACCTTTTTGGGTTTATTTTATTCCCAAATTAAATAACAGTACTTTTGGAAGAAATTCTTAGAATAGGCTAAACTGTGATTTATAAACATGCTTTGAAAGCATCTTTACAAAACACACCTTATATTGCAATTTAAACAAAAAAATTAAAAATAAATAAGAAAGTGTTTCAGCACATTATTTATTTATAAATAATACAAAAATGTTTGGTAGCTCTAAAACAAGAGCTCTAAACAAATGGGTTTCATCTTAGATGTGATGTGTGCCTTTCTTTATTTTATTTTTTTATTTTTTTTAACTTTGCCACATCATTAGAGCTCTCTGCCTAGAGTTCTATATCATTGCTGTAAAAAATATAAAGTGTTATTTCTAAACACACTTTGTACAAAATATTACCATTAAGACTTGTTTGCCCCACACTTCTCAACCACGCTTCTACTTCTTCTTCTTCATTCTTTTTCTCCACTCATTCTCACCCTCGCTGCCCTCTCCCTCACTCTCCCTCACTCTCACCGCTCTTCCCTGACCCTCATCACTCTCTCCTTTCACTCTCGCCCTCGTTGCCCTCACTCTCTCCCTAGGGACTTGCCGGAGTCGACAGAACTCAAAACAGGTTCAAGTAAAGCGGGTTACAGTTCATTTAGGCTTTGGGTGGATATTCGGAAATGTGTAGAAGTAGCACTGATAGAAGATAAGTTGAGAGATAATCGATTGAGATGGTTTGGTCATATTCAATGGAGACCAATAGAGGCAGTAGTGAAGAGGTGCGATGTAGTGATGGTAGATGGAAGTATTAGGGGACCGGGTAGGCCTAGATTAACGTTAGCTAGCATTGTAAATAGAGATATGGATCCACGTAATTTAACTAACGAAATGAACTTTGATAGAGCCGCGTAGAGAAGAAAGATTCGTGTAGCCAACCCCATTTGATGGGACTTAAGATTTGGTTTGGTTTGGTTTGGTTAGGTTAGTTTAAAAAGCTTAAATATGAGGTTTCAGACAACAAAATTGTCTATTCTTGTTCTGTTTTTTCCTAAATAGAGCACATTGTCACGGCCTTGATAATTTCCAAACACTCCATGCGGCACTTAGAAAATCTCAAGCCTGACTTGATGATGCTAAATCAGTCCAACTCACAAACTTAGAAGAAAGACAAGTAAGAAGATAATGAGAGTTTGAGAAAATGCCTTTTGTATTTCACTTTGAGAAAGCTTTACAACTCTTAGATGGATTAGAGCAAATGAGCTCCCCTTCTATTTATAGGCTCTTTAGGAGTATTCTAAAACTCTCAAGAAAATATCATGTAGAAGCTTCCCATGGAAGCCTTCTTTACAAGCTACAAGAATGTTCTAGAATGCTTTTTAGAACTATCTATACAAATATCTAATTATATATACAAGTGTATAGGTTCTTGAATTCCCTAGGTCTTTCTAGAATTCTCCATAGTCTTCATAGATGCTAAAGTTTGCTAGGAAGTTCTAGGTAACGTTTGGTAGAGTTTTCTAAATATGATTTGAGAATAGAGTTGTATTTTGAGTTTGTGAGTTTTGTAATTATGATTTGAATGTAGAACATTTGTTTGGTTATAGTTTTTGAATAGAGTATTGAATTGAGTTTTAAATTGAATGTGGAATTGAGTTTTGAAAGTTTGATGTGACATATGAAATAAGAAAATTTATTTGCTTATGAGTTTTGAAAAGAGTTTTCAAAACTTAATTTAAAAAGTTATAATTAATAATCAAACACACAACTCAAAACTCGATTGAAATTTTTGATCAACATTCATAACCAAACTCTTTTTAAAATTTAATTCAAAAAATGAATTAATAATTTTTTCAAATAATTTTTTTTCAATTATTCTTTTTTTCAATTACTTTTTTTTCCAAATAATTTTAATTGCAATTATTTTTTTTCAATTAATTTATTTTTTCAATTAATCTTTTTCAAAATTTTTAATTTTTTTTAAAATTAATTTTTTCCCAATTTTTTTTTATAATTTGTTTTTCAATTATAATGTGTATGATCCCAGTGTCATAAAATAATAAAAAATAAATATAAATATTTTAGACCTAAATAAACAATTTTTTTTGTTTGTTTGTTTATGTTTGTTAAATTTAGACAATAAATATTTTATTCAAACCAAACGTGTTTGTAATTTATATTTTTTCAAAAATAAATAAAAACTAATTAATAAATTTTTTTTAAATAGAAACAAAAAATATAAACATTATCAAACGCTACCTAAACAATTTTTCATTTGTTAAATTTTATCACTTTGATGAAAAATCCATGAAGTTATACCGTTGTCTTCACCTTCATTATTGTGCCTCACCTGTCCATTTCACCCGTGAAGTTCTCACTCGTGAAGTGTAAATACCATCAATAATATTAGTGTGGCTATTCATTGATGTGGTTCACATTGAAATGACCATATTAGCCATTTTTCAACAAATACGAAATTCATATGTTAGAAAAAAAATAAAAAGAACAACATCGTAATTTAACTCATATTCTGCAAAGCATCAGTCCTTTGCAAAATCTTAGTTGGTTAGCTTTCGATAAAAGGAAAAAAAGAAAAAAAAACAAAATAGTTGGTCAGCTTATCAAAGGAAAAAAAAAAAAAAAAAAGAGTCAAAACTCAGTAGTGTGTTTTGACCATTTGTTTGACCAAGGCTTTATATCACTCTGCTAACCAACAATTTCACTTCACAACTTTCAGCAACACCATTTCCATTCCAACAATTTCATTACTTCACAACTTTCACCAACTTCTTCATTATTTTCATTGACATTCAGTATTCAAATAGTATCAACATAGTATCAATACAACTAGATTAGAGACCTGAACGATACAACCACCTCCTCCACTACCTACCTCAATTAACTTCCTAATCAATTAATTTCAAAAATTCAGTCTATATTTTTACAATTTATATCCACGTAAAACAAGAGACCAAGAGCTTTGATCAAAGGTTCTTTTAGAGCTGTTCACAATTTCAGAGTTGTAGAAGTAAGCCGAACAGTTTAGCAAATAGGTCAACCTGGTGGTCAACCGGTGGGTCATCCGGCCGGACAACTGATGGGTCATCTGGCAGGTCAACCGGCCTTGTATGTTCCAGCTTCCATCAAGTCTCAACCCGAGGCTGAGCTTTGGCTATCTGTTGCTTACCTTTTGCACACCATTTTCATATATTTTGCTATACATTTTTCATACATTTTTGTTACTTTTTACTATCCTTTTGCTTACATTCATAAGTCATATTGAAAACAAAAAGAGCCAGACCAGAACGTGGCCAAACCTCTAACCCTCCACTACGCCAACAACAGCAGACCTATCAAACTATTGATTTTCTCACATACAATCATGAACAAACTTATCCAAATTTTGCCAACCGACCAATTGTTATCGGGAGAAAGGTAAATCTACCTTCTCAATATGATCTTTTGTTGGTTGGCAGACTGGAGACGATAGAATGACTACTTTTAACCAATTTACCACAAAAGGTATATCCACGTCTTGTGTATTTATTTTATCTTCACTTGAGACCCACTGAGGGAGAAGTTGGAGAGAATAGTTTCACATCTTATGTCAAAGGTAAACTAATCACACTGAACCTCCAAACTTTGGCACAAATTATTGGAGTTCAGTCAAGAGATTTGCAAAGTCATTTTCAAAGTGAGTCTGACCTAGTCAACATTGTTAGTGATGTAAATGAGGTTTATATTACAATTTGTGAGAATCGATTTATTGGCACTAATTTACAAACGAGACATTTGAAACCCCACCTTCGTATTCTCAAATAATGCACCTATCTGTTTATTTATTTTTTTGTTTTTATTTTATTTTCCTTTTTTTTTTCATAACCAAACTCTTTTCAAATTTCAATTCAAAAAATATTTATTAACAAAAAAAACACTGTTAACCAAACTCTTCTTAAAATTTAATTGGAAAAATTAATTATTAACAAAAAAAAAAATGACAGTTATAACCAAACTTTTCCCTTCACTATTGCACAACTTTTCAGTAAAATTTAAAATAAAATAATATCAATTAGTAACTATATACTAGTTATAAAAAACTCAATAAAATAACACTATTAGCTTAACTCTATTAGTAAAATTTTCAGTAAAATAACAGTCACAACAAAAAAATATTAAATAAGAAAATATTCAGTAAAATATAAATTGAATTAAATGTAACAAAAATAACTATTAGTATTTTACCCATTAATTTTTCATGGGAAGTTTTTGAAAATATGTAACTTGTGCGTAGCACCTAATTATAGGTATGGGAATGTACGTCTGATTTATAAATTGGTACCATATTTGATACTATGTAACCTGTTCGAATAAGTCACTTATTTATTTATTTATTAAATATACAACAAAAATATGTCTACAATCATATTTTGGTCCCTAAATTATGGTTGATTTGTTAGAACACCAATGGGGTAAATGAATTTTAACATGTTTTTTTTTTAATAATATTTTTGTTTTACTAAAATATTTTAATATGTTACAACAAAAATAATTTTAAAATTTTTTTTTTAAAAATTATGGTTGATTTTGTACAACACCAACGGGGTAGATGAATTTAAAAATATATATATATATATTTTTAATAATTTTGTTTTACTGAAATATTTTAATATTTTACAACAAAATTAAAATTTTAAAATTATGGTTGATTTTGTAGAACACCAACAGGGTAAATGAATTTTAAAATGTTTTTTTTAAAAATAATTTTGTTTTACTAAAATATTTTAATATTTTACAACAAAATTATTTTTTAATATCTTTATTAAAATTATGGTTGATTTTTTAGAACACCAGCAGGGTATATGAATTTTAAAATATTTTTTTTAAAAATAATTTTCCTTTACTGAAATATTTTAATATTTTACAACAAAATTATTTTTTTTAATATTTTTTTAAAAATTATGGTTGATTTTTTAGAACACCAACAGGGTAGATGAATTTTAAAATATATTTTTTAATATTTTTGTTTTATTGAAATATTTTAATATTTTACAATAAAAATATTTTTTAATATTTATTTTAAAATTATGGTTAATTTTTCAGAACACCAACTGGGCAGATGAATTTAAAATTTTTTTTATAATATTTTTTTTTTACTAAAAAATTTTAAAACAAAATTATTTTTTTAAATTGTGGTTGATTTTTTTTTAGAATATTATTTTTTTTTTTTTTATAAATATTTTCAAATGTTTTACACATTAAAAAAGAAGAAGAAGAAGTCGAATGTAATAATACATACTGTAGACATTGCATGTTTGACCGCCTTTAAGACGTGGGCGCCTCAGGTTGATCACTCGATGATGAAAGATATGCTGTACAAACATTCGATTTCTTCAGCAAGAAGAGCTTCTAAATGCCAACCTTACACCCTATTTTGACCAAAACTATTTTAGACCTTAAAACCCTCTTTTTCAAAAAAAAAAATTTAAAAAGTTTTTATGATATTCCGAGGCTCGCATTTCGTTAAAAATTGTACTTTTCAGTAAATGGAGCAAGGACAAAGTGGAAATAAATGAAAGTGAGGTGAACTCTTTGAAAAATCTTTAAAAATGTCTTATTTATAGGTTTAGAGTTAAAGAAAATAGGAGGGGAGGAAAGAAAACTAGTTGGGTAAGAAGGTGGGCATCAATCCATTAGGATAGAAATGAGTAGCTTTCACTAAAATAGGCATATCTCTTTGCACACTTAGACTTTAGATGTGAGGCCACCGCCATTGGAAATTGGACTTCTGGGGCTTCAATTTAGACTCAAGAATCTCCTAAAGCCGAGTTCGGATGAGGGAGATATGGCCATTTGAAGTTAGGCATCAATCCGGTTAAGATAGAAATGAGCAGTCTTCACTAAAATAGGTATATATCTTTTTACACTTAGAATTTAGATGTGAGGCTACCACCATTGGAAAGTAGACTTCTAGAGCTTCAATTTAGACTCAAGAATGACCTAAAATCGAGTCTGGATGAAGGAGATATGCCTGTTTGAAGTCGGGCCTGGAAGCAGATTTTTGTGGCCGGCTGCCCACTAATAGTGGCCTACCGGCCACTTGTGTAAAACACAGATATTTTTGCCAGCTGTCCCCTAAAAGCTCCAGCTGTTCCTATATAGCTATTTCCTACCTGAGAGGTTGTTTCTCTATATATACTTGGTCAACCCTCTTGGTTTTAGGTTATAAAAAATTCCTTAAGGCCAAATTCTTGAAATTCTCTCTCTATTTCTATCTTCCAACACAAACACCTAACCCAAACACTTCCTAAACCAATATTGGAGCTCTCCTTGTTGAGATTATTGAGTCTAAATTTCAACCTTTGAGAGTGTAAGCTTTGTGGTTTGTGAACAAAAGAGTTACCTTGCTTTAAGAGATATAATTTTGGGTATCTCTACGCTACTTCTTTCCTATCTTTTCTTACTGTTTTTCAACTGTTTTTATGGGCTGAATTTTGTGGTTTAAAGGCACCAAAGGTGGAGAGGTTAATCACCATTCTTTGAACCTTGTCTCCTAAGCTTTTGCCTTTGTGTTTCCCATCTCTTCATCAACTTTTTTTGAGATTTTTACCACTAATTTTCAGAGGTTTTTCAAGGCTAAAAATGTGGTTTTGAAATCCCAAAAATGGAGGGGTTAGCCACCCCTCTTTTGGCTTGCTTACTAGCTTAAATTTTTCATTATTTTAGCTTACTCTTTTAGCTATTTTTACTTCGATTCCAGCACGGTTTTAGTGTATATTAGGACTATTTTTATGTGTTAGTTCCATTTATGCTTTGTATAGTATGCTTGTAGTGTAATGGTCCTCATAGGTTTGGTGGTTTAGGCCTTAGAGACCAACCTATTTGAATTGATAGCATTTATTTCAAGCTTTTCATACTTATGGTCACCTCTATTCATCTCTACAACCTCCCTCTTTTCTTGGCATTTTATTTTGTTTTGAAAGTTGTTTCAAACCAATTGCTTGTTTAAGTTTGAGATAGAGGTATTGTGCTTAATCGTTTAATTTTTTCAGAGGTTCATTACCAATGGCATGATATCTCTCTCATGCCTAAAAAAAGCCTTTGTTTGACACTTCTTTTCATTAGAGGACTTAATCTTCATTTGTGGACTAAATGAATTAAGGAATGGAAGGTAATTTAAAAGAGGTAATAAATTGGAATAAAATGAAGCAAGATAAGAAAATGGTTTAGGGTTCAATCGGACGTTAATTGAACCCATTGAGTCTTGAGTCGTTTCATACTCGTTAGTGATGTAAACGGTTCAAGAGTTAATATCAACCAATTTCCTCGATTCAATCCATGACAGGGAGGAGGTTTTTATTGGTCTTTTGTTATGCATTGATTGAATTGTGTCCCTTTGGTTCATAAGTTGTCACGCAATGAAATTGCATCGATTGATGGCTTGTGAACCAAACCTACCCTCCTTTGACATGTTTGCTGATAAGGAAAGGCAAGGTAGACAAACATCCCCTAAGAATTCTCTAGTTTGTGCTCTGTTTGTCCTTTGTTGCTGTAGGAGAGAACCAAAATTAGTGACCGGCAAGCCACTTCTTTTGGGCAGCAACCTACTATTAGTGTCCTTCCGGCCACTACTTTTGGGTTGCTGGCCACTTTTTCAAGGTAGGCAGTGTCCTTTTTCCAGCAGAGCAGAACAGAAGCTAAGGTGAAAAACAGTGCATTTTTCCAATTGTGACTGTGCAATAGAGGCATTCCGGTAGTAAAATAGAGAGGATTATCGGGTGAAAATCCGCATCCATGCATGAGTCGTCCCTCGATTCTCGAGATCCATCAAGATGATGTTGTAATTATGCTTGGAGTAGAGGGCTTGCAACTAATTAGTTAGAATAACTATGTGTTGTACTTATTTAATTAGCTAGAATGATTAGTTAATTTGTTGTTGTAATAATTAGTTAAGTAGCTTATCTAATTTATTCATTTGGGTTGTACTTATTTAATTAGCTAGAATGATTAGTTAATTTGTTGTTGTAATAATTAGTTAAGTAGCTTATCTAATTTATTCATTTGGGTTTGTAATAGTTAGTTAATTAGGTAATTAATTAGTTAGATTATTCATTCGGACCCTCCTACCTAAGGGCAAAAATGTAATAATGTGTATGTCTTCCAATCCCACGTCTTTCTCCATTTTATTTACTTGTTTATAATGGGTAATTTAGAACATTATGTTTCTTTTAGCATATTCCATGATTTGCATCCACTTGTCTTGCATGCATTGAGGCTTGATTCATCATTCTAACAAACATTTCCGTTTATTACTTTATTGAATACGTGTTTTAAAACCGCATGCTCTCAAATTGATTCACATGTCTTAATTAGTAGCCGAGCCTATTAATTGCATTATTGTATGTGTTGCATTAGTCATGTTGCATTAGTTAAGGGCATGCATGTTTTCTAACTCTTTTGTTTCTTTTGGCTTGCCTTGGAGTACAAGGTGAGCATTTTTGTGCTTTAGCATATCGCATGCGTATGATTGCTGCCATGTCTAGTATGCTTGCCATGAGACTAAGTGCTTAATTGATATACTTTCTTGAAAACCTGTGGATGAAGGCTAATTACTTAAATTGGAATAATTTGAGTAATGTACATATGAGATCACTTTTTCAAGTGGTACATATTCGAAACAATTTTCAAAACAAACATGAAATCAAAGTGTTTCAATTTTTGCAAATTAGTCTATGCTTGTGTGTGCCTCATATAGTAATAATTAGCCTAATAACCAGAACAAACACATATAATGTAAATAAGATTTACGTAATGATTAGTAGAGACCGATCTCTGATCAGGCAAGTGGGGTACTCAATTCATGACCTTCCTTTCTTGTACCTAAGTTCTCGAGCCGAGACAATCTTGGTGATGACGGACACCTGGCCTTTGGCACGAGTCATAGGTTTCCTAAATTTTTCAAAAATATTTAGGTGGCGACTCTGTATCTAGCAAAGCAGTCCATTTTTTGACATTTTGATTCAAAATCAATTTTCCAAAAGATTTGCCGGATTTGGACTCTTTGGTGTTTATCTATTTCACATTGCACTTGTGGAATCAAACTTAAAACTGTGGGAGTCTGTAACAACGCCCGCGGGGGACCTCGCTACAGCTCGGACTCGATTTTTGTTGCGGTTCTCAATCTTGAACCAAAGAGTCCAAATCCGGCAAATCGTTTTGAAGGAAAACAGATTTTTTGAAAAGAAGTGCCAAACATGGACTGCTTTGCCAGATAACAGAGTCGCCACCTAAATATTTTAAAATGAGAAATTTAGGAAACCCTGACTCGGTGCCGAAAGGCCACGTGTCCGTCATCACCAAAGTTGGCTTGGGAACTTGGGTACGATTAGGGAAGGTCACATCGTGAGCACCCCCTCTCGCCCGGTCAAAGACCGGCCTCTACTAACCATGATATCTGTTTTTGAAAACTTTGTATGCTCTTATTCCGATTATTAGCCTAGGTTACTATGTGATGCTCATGACAAATAAGTATAGACTGGTCGCTGAATTGGAACAAAACACGGATTTGCCACCCTCAGGTGGGCTTAGGAAAGTAATAATTTTGCCACTATCTAGTGGGCTTAAAACATTCGACGAATTGTCCCAATTCAGATAACTCAACCTCCACCCACAGGCATTCAAGGCAGTTATATCGATAAGCAAATAGCCTCATGGCAAGCATGCTATCATGGCAACACTCACACGCATGCAAGGATGCTAAAGCATAACAACTCACCGAGTACTTGAGCCAAAAGCAGAAACCGATTAGAAATCCATGCATGATCCTAAGAATGTAGAGATGTCTAATGCAACACATGCAAAATGCAATTATAGCAGCTCGCTATTTTAAACATGGTATATGGAATGCAACAGCTAACATGTATTCAACTTTAGAATTGAAATACAATGCGCTTTGCATGATGTGCCGAGTTCGATGCATGCAATACAGATGAATGATGCAAACATGCAACATCATCAGTATGCTAATTGAAATATGCCCTATATCTAACCATTCAAAGCGGGTAAATAAAAGGGAGAAAGAAATGGGGTTGGAAGACATACATCACACTCACACACCCTTATTACATTTATGCCCTCAGAGGGTCCGAATGAATAATAATAGACGAATAAAAGAATATACAACCAATAATACAAATTCTAATTAATTAACAAATTAATTACAAAAGAATTAAATCGGGCGTGCAAGCCGTGGATCGCCGCTTCTAATAGATGTTGCATATTGATTGCTTGGTGCGAGAAATCCTTTGGGACGCCTCGATTAGCCTCTGTTTGCAATTTTTCGAAATGCGTGCGACCTCAAAAGTTGTTGATTGTTGATTTTGCCGCAACAGAGAGCAGAAAAGGGCATAGCAAAGTATTTCACAAATATATGCGTCTCGATCCTCGCGCCACCAATCACGCATATCGATGCATGATGGCCGAGGAGCCGATTCGCACAACTCAATATTGGGATGAATACATATGAATGCTACAATGAAAACCCAACTCCATCATGGATGATCCGGAGTGTCGGCGACTCGGGAATTGAGACCCGCTCAGTTACTCGAGTCTGAAAGCGTGCCTCGTTTCCCATGTAATATGCATGATATGCATGAAATGCAACTGCTATACAATCTAGCATGCTCAATGCTATGACAATGAGATGTCTCGAAATGCGTATCCATAGACACGCAAACCGAGAAAAGCGGAATGACATGCGAAATGCAATGATGGGCTTATACCAACATGAGAGAGCCTCAGCCCACTTACATAGGAGGCCAGAATGATGAAAGGAGGTGCCTCGAAAAGCGTGTCCACTTGACACGCAAACCGAGGCAATGATGTAAAATGCAAAACGGAAGAAATGGAAGGTGCCTCGAAGTGCGTGCCCGCGGGCACGCAAACCGAGGCGATGATGTAAAATGCAAAACGGAAGAAATGGAAGGTGCCTCGAAGTGCGTGCCCGCGGGCACGCAAACCGAGGCGATGATGAGATGAGAATCGGATAAAACGGAAGTGCCTCAAACGCTGCGTGCCCAGCGGCAAACCGAGGCGATGATGAAAGATGAAAATCGGATAAGCCAAACGCAGCGTGCCTGGTAGCAAACCGAGGCGATGATGAAAGATGAAAAGGATAAAACCGAAGTGCCTCAAACGCGTGCCTGGTAGCGCAAACCGAGCGACGATGAAATGGGATGAAATGGCATACGGAATGCAACGATGGGCTTACACCGACATGGGAGAGCTTCACCACTCACATAGAGGCCGTCGGATAAAATAAAGTCGCCGAAACGCGTGCGCGGACACGCAAATCGAGGCAATGGTGTAAAGCATGAAAATGCAAATTGGGCTTACGCCGACATGAGAGGGCCTCAACCACACTCACATAAGCCGTCAGTATAAAGCCGAAAGGCGTGCACCGGCACGCAAAACCGAGGCAATGCAAAAATGATGCAAATGGCATAGGGAATGATATGTAAGCATGGCAATGGAATTTCAGCACCTAAATAAAGGGGAAAACAGCCCCGAAACAATTCGAAATAACACTCGAAGCATGCATTCATCCCGAAAATGTGAAATTAAGCCCCGAAATGGCCTATAGCCATGCTATACACGCAAAATATGATCATGGCAGCAAGAACAGTAGCAAGGCAGTCCCAAATATGGCATTTTTTCAGTAACAATCTTGGCCAAAATGCAAGTAGGGATAGATCAACAATAACATGCAAAATTAGTGGCCAAAAGAGGGGTATTGAGACAAGTGGTATATGCAAACCCCAAATGGACAAACTTTCTTCTACAATATTGAAGATGAGATAAAAATAAGCACAATTGCAGAAGATGACATCCTCAAAATCAGAATACAAACATGCTATAAAATCCATGCAAAGTAGGCTTCCAAATAGGCTATATCATGAGACATGCAATGCACACACCAAATGACAAAACTTTCTTCATGAAATATGTAAAGGGGGTCAAAATAGGACCAAAACCAGTAGGGGTCGAAGTCCCAAAAACAAACACAAACAGGTCAAAAATTGCATGCAAAAAAAAGGCACACTTGATGAAATTTGAAGGAGGTGGTATATACAATGGCCAAATGAAGTTGAGCCCTTCTACAATGTTGTAGAGGGGCTCAAAATGAGCACAAAACCAGTAGGGGTCGGACCCCTGAAAACAAAAGGAAATAGGCCTAAACTAGCATGCAAGATAATGGCATAAAAGCTAGGTATTGAAACAAGTATATCATAGGGGCCTCAAATGAAGTTGATCCCTTCTACAAAGTTGTAGAGGGGCTCAAAAAAAGCACAAAAGCAGTAGGGGTCGGAGCCCCAATTCTCAACCAATTGGAGTATAGAAATGAGTCAAGAAAAAGCCCTAAAAGTTGGTTTTGAAGACTTACCCTTGAAGACTTGTCTTTCTTTGATTCTTGGCTTTGATTTGTAGCTTCTCAACCTCTGAAATTCACTTCCTAGCTGCTGGAATGGTAGTAGGGATGGTGAAGCTAGGTGTTGATGAAGAGAAGACCTAGAGACTTGGAAGCTTTTTGAGGTTTTGAGCTATGAAAATGGAGGAATTTGGAGAAGTGTTCTTGAGACCAATTTTTCCAACCTTGAAGAAGGAGAGGGAGGGTCCTTCAAATAGGCAAGAAATGGGGTGTAAAAGGGGAGGGAAAGCACCCAATCTTTCCCTCCCGAAATATCCCCCGGATGCCCCGGGATATGTTGGAAAATACCCGGACAAATTTGGGACCATTTGGAAAGCGAGGCCCGGCCAGTAATGTGGGAGGTGGCCGCCCGCCCCCCCCCCCTGGCCGGCCACCCACCTACCATGGCCGGCCGGCCACCCCCAAAAAATGAAGTCAACATTTGCTGGCCGACCACCATGCCAAGGTGTCCTCCCAAGTGTGTAGAATAAGGCCCCAGGGTCGGAATTTGGCAACACTGAACCATGAGTCACAACATAGAGCTTGAAGGAGAGGCCCAAAAATGAAACCAATAATTGCTGGCCGACCACCATACCAAAGTGTCCTCCTAGGTGTGTGCAACAAGGTTCCAAGGGAAATTGGCAACACCAAGCGAGCCACAACATAGAGCTTGAATGAGAGGCCCAAAATGAAACCCTGAATCTCGGCCGACCACCAACCCTTAGGGTCCTCCTAGATGCCCTCATCACAGATATGTAGCTTTGGTTGGAAGAAAATACCCCAAGGTGTTCAACATTGGCGGAAGTGAGAAAACGGCTCCGGAGGAGCGAAACTGGATATCTGGGATAATTGCTGGCTTTCCCCCAGTGATCTTCCCGATGTTGAAACAGAGGTACCGCCAAGTTTGAACAAAAACTAATGAGAAATGAACGCCGAGCCAACCGAGCAATTCGGGATCCCAAAATGAAATGGGTGCCGGAAGTGGTATTCAGCAGAAGTGGGTATCTGCGACCCAGTGTCCCTCGGAATGACAAAACAGAGGTCCTGTCAAAAATCGAGAAAACCGATGCAAAATGAATGCTCGACCAAAAGCGTTGTTGGGGTCCAAACCGATTCTGAGCACGAAAGTGGCATACGGCCACGAAGTGGGCATCGGGGCCCTGTGGTTCTCGAAATGATAAAACAGAGGTTCTGCCGAAACCGGAGAAAGCGGATGCGAAATGAATGCTCGGGCCCAAATCACGCAGTTCGGGGTGCCGAAAATGGGCCGCCGCACCTAAGTGGTGTTCGGCTGCGAAGTGGGCATCAGGGGCCCCAGTGTTCCTCGGAACATTAAAACAGAGGTCTCCGCCAAAAACCGGAGAAGTCGGAGATGGTTGGTCGGTCCCGAGCCGAGGCACACAGCCTGACGGCTCCGAAAACCGGGAACCGGGCTCCGAAATGGGCAAAATGGCCTACGGCCACGAAAAGTAGCTCACGGCCACCGGGAGATAATCTACGGGATCACTCCCTTCCCTCAAGAAAGAAAACAGAGAAAACCGAACCTGGTTCGCAAACCGAGACAAGGTAGAGAAGATGGTTCGGAAGTCCGGAGGCAGGGCGCGCGGCCGTGACTCTGGGACTTCTGAACAAGCACAGTATGCAACATCACCGAGCGCTCAACCGGTGACGTCTGAGCCTCAAGGTCGGTCAAAAATGGGGTGTCTACAGAGTCCGAATTGTAGGGCTATCGTATCTGAAAGGAGCATGAAAGTCGAGCTACAGTTTCTGGCGACTCTGCTGAGGAAATTAGAGAACTTGAATCGAACTTCATGATGTGAAATTTTATCTACACTTATAGGTTATTTGCATTGCATTTGCATTGATGCGTTTAAGTCACTGTATTTGCCATATGCTATTCCTGGATGGTTTGCCGGAGGCTTGCCCAAAAGCTTGCTGAAAGGCTGACCAGTCGTGGGCTCTGCCATGTTGGGAACACAACCTTTGGATTTGGATTATTGCTGTGCCGCTTAATCCTCCTTTCACTTCTCGGTGTTAGGTGTGAGAGGTATATTAGGTAGTCTTGTCGAGGCCTCCTTTTTGACCATTTGGCCTAGTTGCATATAGAAAAGCCATAGTGACTGTTCCAAACTAGAACATGATACTCACCAGTATGTAGGAATTTGTGCAACTACTTGCTTGAAGTAATGAAATCCTGGATCACTAACTAGGACAGGGAAACCCTAACCTCTCGTAAGGGTGTTTTGTATGCTTTTGTGCAAAATGTGAAATCTTTGGAAATATGTGTGATGCAATCTGGGGAGAGTCTTAATCTTGAGGCAATTCCTTTCAAAACTTGAGGGTCATATCAGAATCAGAATTTGGGTCGAAATCTAGGGGTTTGTGTTTGATATGGGTGAATTTTCAGCAAGACCAAAACCAGGGCCAAAAACTTGTATCTTTGCTTTGCTTTGACTAGCATACCCGGTATCCTGATCTGATAAGGCATTCATTTTTAATGCTAGGTTTGTCTAAGCCAAAGAAGGAGTAGTACCCAACTCAGCAAAGGCCCAATCTAATCCAACCTGGAAAGCCTTAACCTATCACAGTCCATCCGAATACCAGAAAAACCCACTCAGCAAAGGCCCAGCCCATCTGATCCGTAAAAGGCCAACTTAGAAAAGATCCGTTCACTACCGAAAGACCCATTCTAAAAAACCAATCTAGTCAAACCCATTTAGACTAATCCAGCTCAGATACATCAAGTATAACCAGGTCGAAATCCTTGTTAGTCAGTTCTTGGCTTACATCTATCCATTTCCTCGATTGCCAACCCAACAGACCCGTGATGACACAGAGTCCAGAAGAAGTTGTGGCCATGATAGCGGTGTTAAACCAGGGAATTGCCATGCAGGATGAGACCAATGCTGAAATGTAATGCCCATCTGGGGCATTTACTACACATCTAGTCCTAGGCCCCCAGCCAAGCTTTGATCCACCTCCACCAGCTGAAGATTTGCACGACCCAAATCCTCGAGAAGGGTTGGCTCAAGCTTGATTTTTTAGACCCCTAGCATAGCCTAATGAGGGATTTTATTCCTCTGATATTAATGATCTCAACCCAATCTTGTTAAAAATTGCTAACCTTTAAAAACAATTTAGAAAGACACGGGGACTTAACTCTATTCCTGACATTGAGGATGGGTATATGGAGGCTGCCGTAAGGCTCCCAAACATGTTCAAAATGCCATACATTGACCGTTTCGACGGGTTTAGAGATCCTATGGTACATATCCGGCTTTTCTTGGACGTCTTGAAATCGATGGGTCTGACTAAGCCTCAGAAACTCTCTCTATATGGAAGAACCCTATCAGGTATAACAGCCACTTGGTACATCAAATTGGAGGATAAAGTGAAACAGAATTGGGAAGAGTTAGCTGAGGCGTTTGTTAATCAATATTCTTACAACACCCAAATTGAAATAACCACCCAAGAGCTTGAAGCAACCTACCAGAATCTCGAAGAACCTTTTGTGGAATTTGTTGCAAGATTGAGAGCAAAGGCAGCACAAATAACAGATTGACCTTCTGAGAGGGACCAAGTGCGGATAGTGGTACAGAACCTTGAGCTTGATATGTTACAGGAGTTAATAGTCGCTCCACTGTTCACTTTAAAAATTTTGCATGAATTAGGGGCTCAAATTGTGAGTGCATTCAACAAAGGGATAATTCCCAGAAAAAGTGAACCAACAAGGAGGGTGTTTTCTGGGAGCACTATTCCTAAATCCACTGAAATTAATACAATTGCCACTACCGACCCTTTTGCCAAATCTAACCCACAAACAACCAGCCCAACCCGAGCTCAAGGCAGACCTTTCACCCCCCCTCTATATGAGCCTAACCAGTGCACTAAAAGTCTCGATGGAAAAAAGGGTATCTCAAACCCCTTGATCCCCAACATCTTCCTAACCCACTCCCTGCTAGACATAACCCCACTAAATACTGTGTGTACCATTAACAGTGCGGTCATGGCACCGATCGTTACAACCGCCTTCGTTATGAGGTTCAGAATCTCATCGACAACTACACGATAGCTCCACCTTAAGACCCCAATGTTACCACCAACCTACTTCCCATCCATGACCAAGTATCTCCTCTCTACCTTAACCTCATCCATAAACTACTTCCTACCTTCAACCCCAGTATATACATCACCCTGGCCTATTTACCCAAGCCTAAGGTGTTCATTCCAGAAAGCACTGATTTGTGCATGATGGATACACCTACTTCGGTTCAGACACATCAAGAGCGCCAAACGGCTAAACCCACTACTGTTGAGATGTTGGGAATGATTGAAGACCTTCAAGGAACGGTGACAGATTTAATATTTGGGGTTTTGATCCCGTCAAAAAGCTCCTCAATCTTGGGGCAAGCTGCAGTTTAAAAGGGCCAACCCGAAACTATCTCAAGTCTGGGTGATGACAGATCAACAACAAATGGGCCTCGCTTCGATATAGCCACCCAATCCCTTGGCCAAGAAGAAGCAAGTGGCAAGAACAAAGCCAGGACAAGTATTGATCTCTATGCATAACTTCGGTGGGCTATTAAGACTTTGAAGGTCAAAGCAACAAGTGCTTAAAGTTGTTGCAAAGACTGTAGATAACACTTTTGTCGCTTATGATGAGAGCATTTTGGATCAAGCGGTAAACAATGGAAATGAATA
The DNA here is from genome assembly GCA_025200525.1 of Camellia lanceoleosa. NCBI lineage: Eukaryota > Viridiplantae > Streptophyta > Magnoliopsida > Ericales > Theaceae > Camellia > Camellia lanceoleosa. The sequence continues at coordinate 120,538,607 of CM045759.1, read as the reverse complement.
CTTTACCATAAACACCCATCTTAATTCCAGTCCTAAGCCCATGAATACTCGACCAACACTTGCCAATCCATTTGCCAATATTTCCAAAACTAGTGCTCTTTGCTCCAAAAAACGAACCTTCGCCCAACTCCATATGGGCCTAACTTGTGCATTGCAGGTACTGATGGAGAAAGGGTATCTCAAACTGCTCAATCCTCAACCTCTCCCTAACCCTTTCCCACCTAAACATAACTCTACCCAATATTGCGTATTCCATCAGTAGTACGGTCATCATACTGACCGTTGCTTTCGCTTTCGCTTTTTCCTTCACCTTCGTCTTCCCCATGAAATTCAAGACTTGATTGACAATAAGGTCATCACCCCACCTAAAAATCCCAAAGTTGTCAATAACCCTCTCCCTAGCCACAATAGATTGCCACTTCATAACATAAAACCCACCTACAGCTTGCTAACAACCAACCATTACCCTAGCCAACACAACATACCCGCCAATGAGCCCAAACCCATTGTGTTCATTCCTGAATCTTTTGATTTCAATCTGAGCAAAAAGAATAAAATCTTTGAAGAGATAGAAAGTTTACTCGATCTTGGTGATTTCAAGCTTAATGAAGCAATGATGCTAGCATTGGTGGTTGGAATGATGAATCTCAGTCTCAGCTAGGGGAATTGTCAAAAAAGCACTTGGAAAGGACCTTTTAAACTAGGGGCGTAGTGTGAAAAAGCAATTGTTTCGGTCAAAAAGATGTGTGGAGACAACATAATTGTGATGTTCAGTCTGTGAGACCTGATTTGAAAGTCAGAAATCAATCATTCTAAGTGTGGATGTTAGTATTGCTGAATTGAAGGCAAGTCTAGACCTTTCTGTGGCCTACTCGAAGTTATTTTTGAAATTCTACAGATGGACTTGGAGAAGGAAAACCCCTTTTTTGTTTCAGAAATGTTTATTTTGTTTTGAGTTGTGTCCTGCAAATAGTTATGTTGCGAGTTTTATTTTCTGTCTTTTCTTACGTTGTTACATTAGTTGAGTCTTTTCCTTTGAGTCGCTCTCGTGTACCCTCAGGTCTTCATCTTTATAAGAAAGTGGGAGTCAAGTTTCTGATCATTTTATTATGCCTATAGTAATGCATGTGTGACCTTTTACAAATAAAAAAAGGCTTTGAATTTGTTTTTTGAATGAGATTATGTTAATAAGCTCGAGTGTTGAGAAGGATCCCCCGAATGGTTTGAGTGAATTCTAACTTATCGGCGCAAAGTCATTCATGATTTCAAAAATTTTAAGCTATTTCTTTTGCAAAACTTGCAAAGATAGGTTCAGAATTGTGCGTGGTATTCTACATTATCTTGGGGATTCTCTTCGCCGTTAAACGATCATTTTGGTAAGCACAAGGCGGCTTTTCAGACTTGCAAGTACAAGGCGACTTTTAAACCTCACAAATCATAGAATTTCTCCCCTGGTGTTTTCATTATTTTAAAGAGAAAAGGATAAAAGAAACCTAAAAGAAAGGAAAAAAAAGAAGAAAAAGAAAAAAGGAAAAAAGAAAAAAAAAAAAAAAAAAAAGGAAAAAATGAAAAGAAGTCAACCATCCAGCTAGGGGCATCCATTGGAATGAAATCCAATCAACTGTGAGGAAGGGAACTTCAGTTTGAATTCGAGGAAGCTAATGCAAGAAGATACCATATTATGAGAAGAACCAACTCTGAAAATGAAGCGAAAAGAAAGGAAGAATGCGTTTATAAAAGAATGGAGAACCAAGCTCGAATTAAGGCGAACCAGTTCTAGTGTTAAGGAAGGCAATGATGACTATTGTTCAAATTCACCACAAATGTTGTAACGCTATCCTTGAGAGGCTCGCTAGGCTGAAAACCTGAAAGGGCGACCTAGGCAAAAGTTAGAGCATGAAAAATAAGAAATCAAATAATTAGAGCAAGCAAGGTTGAAAACCTCAAAGAGGCAACTTTGGCAAAAGTTAGAGTACAAAAGGAGAGTGTTAACACCCGAGTGAATCTCAGCCATCAACTACGTTGACCTGATTCCCATTCTTGGGATACGTAGACAACTTCATCCTGAAGTTCGGTCGCAACCATATCTATCATATCTATCTCAACCCAATCAGCTTGCCCAATTCACGTTGTCACTTTGCATCAAACCATGAGCTACACTGACTGCTGTGCATATCATATACTTGTGTTAGGTAAGAAAGAACTAGCTTGAATTAACAAGTGGAACAATTTTCAATACTTGAACTTATCGATACAATCTCTAACTTGAGCAACAAAAAGGAATTGAAACTTGGGTTTTGCGAAATTAAGTTTTAAAGGAAGCATAAGTAATACTAGGGGGGCATTATGAATGATCAATTACCTTGAGTCTTTTTCTGCTTCTGGGTTAATTGTGAGTTCTGTTGTGTTGTGCCTGGTGTTTGTCTTAATCTACACTCTGTATCGAGTCACCATAGCATGTCGCTATTCATCGAGTCACCATAGCATGTATGTCACTCAAAGGCACTCTTCATTGAGTCACCCTAGTGAGTCTGTCACTCAAAAGTTCAACAGAGTGGCATAGTCACAATTCCATATACAAGTGTTCGCTCCGAACTCAAAAACAAGTCCATGTATGGAATTCATAAACGAGCTGAGAGTGCCCATACAAGGGGCATCACGTTTATGATCATTGCAAAGTGTATATGAGAAATCTGTCACTGCTTTGGAGGGTGTAGACACCCCATTTTGACCGGCCCTAAGACTTGGGTGCTTTCTTTTGATTACCCGATGATGATAATTAGAAAGTGTTTCTCACAAAATTCTTAGTAAAAAAGATGGAATTTAAGTTTTAATCCCAACCTTCACCCATTTTTTGGCCAAACTATTTTAGACCTTAAAATCCTCTTTTCAAAATATGTTTTTTTTAAATGTTTCTATAATGTCTCGAGGCTCCCATTTCGATTAAAATATTGCACTTTTCAGTAAACCGAGTAAGGACAAAGTGGAAATAAATGGAAGAGAGGTGAACTTTTTTGAAAAATATTTAAAAACATCTTCTTTATAGGTTTGGAGTTGAAGGAAATAGGAGGGGATGAAAGAAAGCTGGTTTAGGAAAAGAATGAGTATCAAATCATTAAGAAGGAAATAAGTAGCCTTAACTAAATTAGGCATTTCTCTTTGTACACTTGAAATTTAAATGTGAGGCCACCACCATTGAAAATTAGACTTCTGGGGCTTCAATTTAGACACAAGAACCACCTTAGACCAAGTCCAAATAAGGGAGATATACCAATTTGAAGTTGGGCTTCAGAGCAGATTTTGTTGACCCAGCCCGAGATAGCCTTTACTAAATTAGGCATATCTCTTTATACACTTGGAATTTAAATTTGAGGCAATCACCATTGGAAAGTAGACTTCTGGGGCTTCAATTTGGACCCAAGAACCGCCTAAAACCAAGTTCATATGGGGAGATATGCCCATTTGAAGTTGGGCTTAAAAGCAGATTTTGTTGACTCGGCCCAAAACAACAATAGCCCATTTTTTTTGGTTTTGGTTCGGTTGGGACAACCCATTTACCTATTTTCTGAGCCATTCAAGTGCATCCACTCATCCTTCATTATACCTAATCATCCCCCATTGTCAAAAAGAGGTTTTGTTTGCATTCATAAAAGAGTATCCCACGCAATCACTTTGAAAATTTTCCCTCCTATCACATTCTTGTCTCCCACCTTGTCTCCCACCTTCTTTTTGACCTTTACTCTCCCTCATTGCCTATATAGAATGATCATATTGTAAGAGAAAAAAAAAAGACCACGAAATTGAGGAGAAAGGAGTGAGAAAAGAGTGAAAAAAGAGAGAAAAATTGAGTTTTTGAGCCAAAAATATTCTTATCTTCCATATACACTCCATACCTTCCATAGCTACTGAAATTCCTCATTTCCATACACCAAAACCACTCCAAAAATTCTGATATTGCCAAAGATCAATTGCCTTGATCGTAAGGAAGAGTGTTTACTGATTGAAAGTGAGAAAAACTAGAGAGTTAGCCACTTTCTATACCACAAACTCCATAAACTCCATAATTTCGAATTGAGGATTTGAGAACACACTTCCTACACTTGAGGGTGATCAAAAGGAAGTTTGGAAATCAAAAAGTTCAATTTTTCTTTGGAAGGTGAATTGTTAGTCTTTCATTTTCTTATATTTTATATCTTATATTTATTTTCATACTTCTTATTTCATTGTATTTTGTTATAATCTAAGTGGTTTGTTTATCTCATATTTATTTTCTTATTTTATATTTCATAGTGTGTTGTTATAATCCTAGTGGTTTGTTTAGCTCATAATTATTTATTTATTTATTCATTTTTATTCGCATGTTTTAATTTCATATTAGTTTTGCTGTAATCTTGCATATTCTACCTCATTTTTTTTTTCCGTGTATTTCTCATATTAGTTCTGTTGTAATCTTGCATGTTCTATCTTATATTTGTTTTATTGCTCTAGGTTTATGTTGTGAGTTTGCACTTTTTATTTTATTTTATATTTGTTTTCTTGTTTTTTTTTAATCTAACCGGTAGTGGTTAGTTGAGCCACCTACATATTTTTTGTTTGTTCATTTTCTTGGTTTCGCAACAAGACATGTTTTGCTTGGCCTAGTTGGCCGGCCGGCCTAGTTGGCCGGTCAGTTAGCTTCTTCCAAACAAGATGGCGTAATCTCCTAATATTGACCAATTCCCGTCGGCGGTTCTAAAGAACATGAAGCTTTTATTTTATTTATTTTTTTATTTTGAGTGTATTGTGAGGTTTTTATTTTGTTGTAATATTCTCATAATCTCTCTCTAATTTGATTTGTAATTATTCTTTAAAATGTTATAATAATTCCCCGCCTCGCTTCTTTCTATCCCGTTCTTTTACTTGCTTTCTTTATTTGTACATAAACATCATATTTATTTTTCATCATAGTTATGCTTTGCATCCATGTTTCATGCATCTTGATTCGGCTAAATTTGCATTTGTAGATGTAATCAATTCCTATGTGATTATGTGCGCTACCTCATGTTTTTGAGATGATTCACATATCATATTTTAGAAGCCGAATCTTTAGTTGCATCTCATGAGTGAATCGCATTAGGATTTTGTATATAAGATCATGCATATTTTACTAACTTTGTTTTGTAGCTTGTTCGTGGGACGTCAAACATGTAAGTTTTTATGCTTTAGCATCCCGTTTGTGTGTGTTTTTCTTACTATGTCTAGCATTCTACCATGAGGCTATTTGCTTATGTGATATAACTCTATGAATGCCAGTGGATGGAGGTTGTGTCGCTTAATTTGGAATGATGTTGATTTTTCGTGCTTGTAAACTCAATTTATTTGGGTTGTACATCGTCAAACCTCTTTCAAAATGCATGATATCAAATTGTTCCAAAATGAATGGCATAGTCTATATTTGTATGCTTCACATAGTAAATTTTAGGATTTATTAACTAATCAGAACATGAACATATAAATAAAATAAAATTCATATCATGGTTAGTAAAGGCCGATCTTTGATCGGGTGGGTGGGGGTGCTCATTATTGACCTTCCCCTCTCATACCTAAGGTTCCGAGCCAAGCATCCTTGGTTACGACGAACAATGGCCTTGGCACAAGTCAGAAACTGTAACATGCCCCGGGGGATACCCGCGCGCGTTAAACAGTTCGAACCCCCGAGATCTCTTTGATCTAGTCTCACGAGTGCAATGTGAAACGTTTTGACTGTAACATGCCTCGGGGGTACCCGCGCGCGTTAAACAGTTCGGACCCCCGAGATCTCTTTGATCTAGTCTCACGAGTGCAATGTGAAACGTAGACGAGAGTCCAGATTTGGAAACTTTTATTGAAAATCCATTTTATTGCAATTTTGTCAAAAATAGACCGCGTCATCAGATTTCAGAGTCGCCACATAATATTTTGGGAAATTAGGAAACCCATGACTCGTGCCAAGGCCACTGTTCGTCATAACCAAGGATGCTTGGCTCGGAACCTTAGGTATGAGAGGGGAAGGTCAAAATGAGCACTTCGCCACCCGATCAAAAGATCGCTTTACTAAACCATGATATGACTTTTTATTTTCTTTATATGTTCATGTTCTGATTATTGAATAAATCCTAAAATTTACTATGTGAAGCATACAAGTATAGATTAGTTTGCTCAAATTGGAACAATTCAATTTCATGTTTTTTTGTCGAAAAGGGTTTGAATTTGCCACTTGACAAAGTGGGCTTAAAGTATGTGAATTTGCCACTGCAAAGTGGGCTTAAAACGTACATTTATTGAATTATTCCAATTCAAACAACAAGCCTTCATCCACAGGCATTCATACAGTTATACCAAGTAAGCAAGTAGCCTCATGGTAGAATACTAACACATAGGAAGAAAATTATGTACAAGCGGGATGCTAAAGCATAAAAACTCACAGATTGACCGACGTCCCTCGAACAGCTACAAAATAAGGTTAGTAAAATATGCATGATCTTATATACAAATTCCTAATGCAATTCACTCATGAGATGCAACTAAAGATTCAGCTTCTAAGATATGATATGTGAAACATTGCAAAACATGAGGTAGCGCATAGAATCACAGAAAAATTGATTAAATCCACACATGTAAATGTAGCCAAATCTTAATGCATGAGACATGAATGTAAAGCATGGATATGCATGGCATGTCAGATACATACATATGTACAGTTAGGGAAATCGAGTAAAGAATAGGATAAAAAGAAACGGGGTGTGGGAATTATTACAATACTTTGAATATTACAGACTGAGGGAGATGAATAAAATAAAATCCTTATAAACACTCAAAAGAAAAAAATGAAGTAAAGAACTTCAACTCAATAATCCACTGATACCTTCCACTCCTTTTCTCCACTGGAAATTGGGCCCAGAGCCCAAAGCCCAAAATTATGAAAGTAAGCCCAATGGACCATGGTTTTCTCTGCTGTTGCATATGACAAGAAATGGCAGGATGATTCAGTGCCCTTGTCAAGGATCAGACCATGGTGGTGGTAAGCGGCGGCCTTTGCTTCAAGATATTTCCATTTGATGAATTGTAAGCAGCAATGAGCCTGTCTGAAATAGCTGAATTGTTCACATGCCAGCCTTCTCTTCACAGATAAAGTAGCATTTTGACTTTCGACAGCTAAACCAAGCTGAATTCCAGTTTCCTGGCCTAGTGCTTGAATGGAAGGAGCTTCCAATACACCCTCTTGCAAATCTTTTGGCAACCTCTTCTTACTATCAGGTGGTAAGTGAACAAGAACATCCCGAACACAAAATTGAGATTCGAGGTTGGGGTTGGTCTCCGATTCAATTGAGATTTGGGGTTAGGGTTGGTCTCTGATTCGTCTCTCCGGCGACCACTATCGCCATCGCCACCGAGCTGTTGGTTCATTCATGTCCTGCGTCTGAACCACAATTTCTTTTGTTTTTCTTTTTTGTTTTAAGTGTGTGTCCTCCCTTTTTAGCCCAGTTTCCACCGAGAGAGACGGGAGAGAGAGTAGTTGCCATGTGTCCACAAACTTCACTAACCTACCCCCCTTAGAGAGAGAGAGAGAGAGATCAAGTTCCGTCCATGAGTCTATCTGTCTCTCTTCTGTCCAGTCCACTCAGATTAATGCTCCACCAAAACAAATACACTCTGAGAGAGGGAGCCTCAAAGTTGATGAATTTTCTATTTTTTTTAAACTCAAAAAAACCCCCTCCTCTGTATCCTGTCCGTCTGTGTATTCAGTTTGTGTTGTTGCCCGTGTGTACGTGTGTATGCATGTGCATGTGTGTGTGGTGTGTGTGTGTGTGGTTCAGTGTGCATGTGGGTTGGTGTGCGTGTGTTGGGTGGTGATGGGTCTGTGCGTGAATGTGCGCATGTGTGTGAGTGTCCTCTCTCTCTAACCGTGTGTATGGTATCTGTGAATCATGTGTGTTAAGTGTGTGTAGTGTGTGCACGCTGTGTGTTGGGTGTGTGTGGTGTTTGTATCAGTGGGTGTATGCAAAGATGAAGCTTGGTGGATGGTAATGTGATGTGTAACCGTGTGTGTGTTGCAGTGTGGGTGTGTGATCACTCTATCTGTGTGTGTGGTCTGCCCCTCAACCCTGCAAATTTCTGTCTAATGTATATGTGTAGAGTAAGGAATTTGAAGAGAGGGGTTTGGTCTGTGCCGTGTGTGTCAATCTATCTGCATGTGTCTGCTGTGGGTTTGCCGAGAGAGAGAGAGAGAGAGATTGATGCCTGGGAGAGAACTCAGAGAGACCTAGAGAGGGAAAGAGCCTTTTTGCATGTGTTGTCCTCCTTTAATCATAAAACGCTACCCACTCCATTTTTTTTTTTCATTAGATCACCCACTCCCTCTTTAAAACATATCACCCCCACCACCTTTGAAACCCACTTCACCGAATTAACATACATAAAACAAACCAACTCATCTTCTTTCTACAAAAGTATTCCCTATGTCTCTCTTTTGAAAATCATCGTCCACCACCATCTCCTTTTTTTTTTTTTAGCTGTCCACTCTCTCCACCACAATAATTCTCCACCCACTCTTTCACCCAAAACACAACCCATCATTCTGACCATTTTTTTTTTATTTTTCATTTTCTATTTTTTTATTTTTCATTTTTTTTTATCATTTTCTATTTCTCAAAATAACTAAAATGTACCATTTTATATAACACCACCTAAAAATATGTACACACATAAAATTATAAAATACTACAAATTAATAATTTGGCTAAAATGGGTGAGGTTTGGGATTAAAATTTCAATCTGATTTTTTTGGCTGAGAAATTCATAAAATGACATATTCCAATTTACATCATGGGGTATTCAAAAGAAAGTGTCCCAAGTCTTAGGGCCGGTCAAAATGAGGTGTCTACAGAGGGGACTGGAGTAAGTTCTCAATATGTCAGAAGATAAGCACGAGTCTGATTGGTTGGCAATTGTTCTAGGATCTGATGATCCCTATTACATGTGCCTATATAATGTTGAAAACAGTGGCCAGTGGTTGGACGCTAGGGGTAATTTTCAGTACATCTAATCAGGTTATCATTCGAACAAGGGGCATGAACCCAACCAGTGGCCAATGACTGGACACTAGGGGCAATTTTTCAGTACGTCTGATCGGGTCATCATCTGAACAAGGGGCATGAACCCAACCTTTCCCTTAGTCCGCTTAAAGCCTTTTGTTGGGTACTTTTCCCTAGATTAGGGTGGGCTCACTCCCATGATGATTCTGATATGATTTAGTTTTCGAAAGTTGTCTCCGACCATGTCAAAACTCTCTTGGGATTGCCATCTTCCCTCTAATTAATATGTGTGTTTTGGATTATGCCTACATGTTTATACACTCTGGTTGTTTTGAATTGCGTGATTGGTTACTTTGTTCTGTACTTAATAGAGTTTCGTTGAGTTACCTTCCGCAGAGTTTTTCAGTTACATTTATTGCATCTTACATAGCACTGTTTTGTGCATTGATTTTGTATCGCACTGTTTTGTGCATTCACATTGTATCGCACTACTTTGTGCACCCTGCATCGCATTATCTTGTGCATTCACCTTGCATCGAACTGTCTTGTGCACCCACTTCGCATTGTTTTGTGCACTTTGTATCACACTGTTTTGTGCACCGGCATCACACTGTTTTATGCATCTCGTATCGCACTGTCTTGTGCATTCTACCTTACATCGCAATATCTTGTGCATTCACTTTGTACTGCATTGTTTTATGCACCTTGCATCACACTATTTTGTGCATTCACTTTGTATTGCATTGTTTTGTGCACCTTACATCGCATTGTCTCGTGCACCCCTACATCGGACTGTCTTGTGCACCCTCACTCGCATTGTCTTGTGCACCTGCATCACATTGTTTTGTGCACCTCATATCACACTGTCTTGTGCATTCTACCTTGCATCGCATTGTCTTGTGCATTCACTTTGTGTTGTATTGTTTTGTGCACCTTATGTTGCATTGTCTTGTGCACCTCACCTTGCACTGTCTTGTGCACTTGTATTGCACTGTCCCATGCACCTTATATCGCACTGTTTTGTGCATTTAACCCATAGCTCTATTTTGTGCATTCAACTCACATAACACTGTTTTATGCATTTACTTGCATAGCACTATTTTGTGCACCTTGCATCGCACTATCTTGTGCACTCACTGGGTCTAAGAGACCTTAAATCCTCTAGAGGTGCAATTCCTTTGGTGTTTGTCGTGCCCGAATGGTTTCAGGTGGTCTGGTATAGCTACCTGACTGTGTTTGTAGTGAGTTCCTAGGAGATGAACTGAGATGGTAGAAACTAGAGTTTGAATCGCTGAGGCCTAGAACGCAAAGGTTCGGAATTTTCGAGACTAAAGTCTGGTTTAAATACCCAGGGGTGTATCCTCGAGTTGAAATCTGTATAGCAGCCCCATGGGTTGAGGTAGCTCGTATTCGTCTCAATTTTGGATACTGAACCAACCTAATCTGTCATCTTGTTGGAGAATAGGAAAAGTTGCAAATATAGTCAAGAAGAAAAGTAGTACCTGTGGTTGGGAAGTGCAAGATGAAGGAAGAAGTCTTAAAACCGAGAAGAAGTGAAAGATCCCCAACAGCATAAGGTGAGTCATCGCCGATTGCCCTGTAGGGTAGCGTACTTTTTAAGGCACCACTTCCTAGCTGCTACATCATATCCATTATTACCTTGTACTTCTATCACATTACATATAGAATTTATTGCATGCATTTACTGCACTATCATTTTATCGCCTACATCATTTCCATGTTAAGCTTAGTTTGGCATGTGCTCATACCTTTCCTTTATTGAAACATGGTTCTGTCTTGTATAAGTACCCATGCTGCGCTGAGGCCAGTATTGAGGGTGTCAACACATTTTCTATGTTACACGTGGTTTGTTTTGTGTCCATACCTTTTCTAGGTAAGACGTGGTTCGACCTACGCCTTATTCATTGCATCCATTGCATTCATTGCATTGTACTTTGTCTTGTTGCATTCAGCATTTAGGATCATTATCTTTCCCCAACAGATCATTCCTCACTTATATCATATCACCCAATTATTGTACTTTTTCTCTTTCTACAAAAAACATAGTTCTGCATGTGCCCTAACCCCTTTCACGTTGAAACATGGTTCTGTTATGTGTAAGCATCCATGCTACGCTAAGGCCAGTATTGAGGAGGTAGGCACTTAGCCCGTGTTAGACATTGTTTGGCTATGCCCACTTCTTTTCTATATAAAACGTAGTTTGATTTGCATCTCTATTCTTTTATGATATTCGTGTGTTTTACACTGCTTGTGGTTTGATTGTTTTGTTACATTACATATCATTTGCATTTTGTCCCTGAACTACGCTGATTTGATTCCTTGCAATGGGATACGTAGGCAACCTTTAAGTTCAACTAACTACATTTGCATTTTATTTGTTTGCCCAAGTCTTACGGCTTTGTCAAAATGGGTCATCTTCGGGATTTGACATTCACTTACTTCATTTCATGACTCTGAGTTCTGTCAAAGAGGGGCAACTGTAGAACCCCATTTTTGACCGCCCTTAAGACTTGGGTGCCTTAGGTTGATCACTCGATGATGAAAGTTATGTTGTACAAACGTTCGATTTCTTTAGCAAGAAGAGCTTCTAAATCCCAACCTTTCACCTTATTTTGACCAAAAATATTTTAGACCTTAAAACCCTCTTTTTCAATTTTTTTTTAAAAAAAGTTTCTACGATGTTCTAAGACTTGCATTTCGTTAAGAATTGCACTTTTCGGTAAACTGAGCAAGGACAAAGTGAAAATAAATGAAAAGGAGGTGAACTCTTTGAAAAATCTTTAAAAACATTTTATTTATAAGTTTGGAGTTGAAGAAAATAGGAGGGGAGGGAAGAAAACTAGTTGGGTAAGAAGTTGGGCATCAATTCGTTATGATAGAAATGAGCAGCCTTCACTAAAATAGGTATATCTCTTTACGCACTTAGGCTTTAGATATGAGGCCACCACCATTGGAAATTGGACTTCCAAGGCTTCAATTTAGACTCTAGAATCTCCTAAAGCCTAGTTTGAATGAGAAAGATATGGTCGTTTGAAGTTAGGCATCTATCTGGTTAAGATAGAAATAAGTAGCCTTCACTAAAATAGGTATATATCTTTTCACACTTATAATTTAGATGTGAGGCCACCACTATTGGAAAGTAGACTTCTGGGGCCTCAAGTTAGACTTGAAAATGACCTAAAATTGAGTACAGATGAAGGAGATATGCCTGTTTGAAGTTGGGCTTGGAAGCAAATTTTTGTGGCCGGCCTCCTACTAATAGTGGCCTGCCGGCCGGCCACTTGTGTAAAACACAGATATTTTTGCCAACTGTCCCCCAAAATCTCTAGCTATTCCTATATAGATATTTCCGACCTTAGAGGCTGTTTTTCTATATATACTTGGCCAACCCTCTTGGTTTTATGTTACAAAAAATTTCTTAAGGCCAAATTCTTGAAATTCTCTCTCTATCTCTATCTTGCAACACATACACCTTACCCAAACACTTCCTAAACCACTATTGGAGCACTTTTTGCTGAGATCATTGAATCCAAATTTCAGCCCTTGAGAGTGTAAGCTTTGTGGTTTGTGAACAAAAGAGTTACCTTGCTTCAAGAGGTATAATTTTGGGCATCTCTACACTACTTCTTTCCTATCTTTTCTTACTGTTTTTCAACTATTTTTGGACTACTTTTATAGGCTGAAACTTGTGGTTTAAAGCTACCAAAGGTGGAGGGGTTAATCACTCTTCTTTGAATCTTGTCTCCCAAGCTTTTGCCTTTGTGTTTCCCATCTCTTTATCAACTTTTTTTGAGCTTTTTACCACTGATTTTCAGAGGTTTTCAGAGGTTAAAAATGTGATTTTGAAGTCCCAAAAATGGAGGGGTTAGCCACCCCTCCTTTGGCTTGCTTACTAGCTTAAATTTTTCATTATTTTAGCTTACTCTTTTAGCTATTTTTACTTCAATTCTAGCACTGTTTTAGTGTATATTAGGACTATTTTTATGTGTTAGTTTCATTTATGCTTTGTATAGTATGCTTGTAGTGTAATGGTCCTCATAGGTTTGGTGGTTTAGGCCTTAGACACCAACCTATTTGAGTTGATAACATTTATTTCAAGCTTTCCATACTTGTGATCACCTCTAATCATCTCTACAACCTCCATCTTTTCTTGGCATTTTATTTTTTTTTTTGAAAGTTGTTTCAAACCAATTGCTTGTTTAAGTTTAGGATAGAGGTATTGTGCTTAATGGTTTAATCTCTTCGGAGGTTCATTACCAACGACATGACATAACTCTCGTGCCTAAAACAAGCTTTGTTTGACACTTCTTTCCATTAGAGGACTTAATCTTCATTTTTGGACTACATGAATTAAGGAATGGAAGGTAATTTAAAAGAGGTAATAAATTGGAATAAAATGGAGCAAGATAAGAAAATGGTTTAGGGTTCAATTTGACGTTAATTGAACCCATTGAGTCTTGAGTCATTTCATACTCATTAGTGATGTAAACGGTTTAAGAGTCAATGTCAACCACTTTCCTTGATTCAATCCATGATATGGAGAAGGTTTTTGTTGGTCTTTTGTTATGCATTTATTGAATTGTGTCCCTTGGTTCATAAGTCGTCACGCAATGAAATTGCGTCAATTCATGGCTTGCGAACCAAACCTACCTTTCTTTTGACCTGTTTGCTGATAAGAAGAGGCAAGGTGGACAAACATCCCCTGAGAATACTCTAGTTTGTGCTTTGTTTGTCCTTTATTGCTGCAGGAGAGAACCAAAATCAGTGGCCAGTAGACCACTTCTTCTAGACGGCAACCCACTATTAGTATCCTGTCGGCCACTACTTCTGGGTTGCCAGCCATTTTTTCAAGGCAGGCAGTGCCCTTTTTTCCAGCAGAGCAAAGTAGAGCAGAAGCTGAGGTGAAAAACAATGCATTTTTCCAACTGTGATTGTGCAATAGAGGCATTCCGGTAGTAAAACGGAGAGGATTATCAGGTGGAAATCTGCATCCATGCATGAGCCATTCCTCGATTCTCGGGATCCGTCAAGATGTTGTAATTATGCCTAGAGTAGAGGGCATGTAACTAATTAGTTAGAATAGCTATGTGTTGTACTTATTTAATTAGCTAGAATGATTAGTTAATTTGTCGTTTTAATAATTAGTTAAGTAGCTTAGCTAATTTATTCATTTTGGCTTGTAATAGTTAGTTAATTAGGTAATTAATTAGCTAGATTATTCATTCGGACCCTCTTGCGCAAAGGCAAAAATATAATAATATGTATGTCTTACAACCCCACGTCTTTCTTCCTTTTATTTACTTGCTTATAATGGGTAGTCTAGAACATCATGTTTCTTTTAGCATACTCCATGATTTGCATCCACTTGTCTTGCATGCATCGAGGCTCAGTTCATCATTCTAACAAGCATTTCCATTTATTACTTCATTGAATACATGTTTTAAAACCGCATGCTCTCAAATTGGTTCACATCTCTTAATTAGTAGCCGAGCCTATTAATTGCATTATTGCATGTGTTGCATTAGTCGTGTTGCACTAGTTAGGGGCATGTATGTTTTCTAACTCTTTTGTTTCTTTTGGCTTGCCTTGGAGTACGAGGTGAGCATTTTTGTGCTCTAGCATATCGCATACGTATGATTGTTACCATGTCTAGCATGCTTGCTATGAGACTAAGTGCTTAATTTATATACTTGTTTGAATGCCTGTGGATGAAGGCTAATTGCTTGAATTAGAATAATTTGAGTAACGTGCATATGAGATCACTTTTTCAAGTGGTACATATTCAAAACAATTTTCAAAACAAACATGAAATCAAAGTGTTTCAATTTTTGCAAATTAGCCTATACTTGTATGTGCCTCACATAGTAATGATTAGCCTAATAACCGGAACAAGATTATATAATGTAAATAAGATTCACGTCATGATTAGTAGAGGTCAATCTTTGATCGGGCAAGTGGGGTGCTCAATTCATGACATTCCCCTCTCGTACCTAAGTTCTTGAGCCGAGACAATCTTGGTGATGACGGACATGTGGCCTTTGGCATGAGTCATGGGTTTTTCTAAATTTTTCAAAAATATTTAGGTGGTGACTCTGTATCTGGTAAAGTAGTCTATTTTTGGCATTTTGATTCAAAATCAATTTTTCAAAAGATTTGTTGGATTTGGACTCTTTGGTGTTTATCTATTTCACTTTGTATTTGTGGAATCAGACTCAGAACCGCAGGAGTTCGAACTATAGGGTTATCATATCTAAAAGGAGTACGAAAAGTCGAGTTACAATACAATACTACGAAATTCACATTATTTCTTCACATCACAAATCTACCCATGGCCAACATGATTTTGCCACATAGCAGTAGTAATTACATTCCTAAAGTTTGATTGGTACGTCAACACATGTTGTGACATGTCAACATAGTCAACTTGGCCTCCAACAAACCCGTTTGCTGTCGCTTCTGCCGCCATTTCATTATCAGCTTCTATGAAGAATAGGTCCATAGCTGCATGCAAAAGGATCCAATTGTGCACTACACAACATGTAATCATGAGGGGTCTTTATCTTGTGGACTTGTAATTTGGCATGAACCGCAATATTGGAAAAGCATTTCTTTAGAACACTAAATGTTCTTTTTATGACATTGCGTAATAACGAATGTCGATGGTTAAACAATTTTGGTCTAGAATAATGATGACGATGAAACTCTTGTAAGTGATAGGGTTGGGAACGAAATGGGGCAAGAAATCCAGGTATGTTCGTGAAGCCAGCATCCACTAAATAATACTTGCCTACATGTAAATAATGTAGGCAATGCTCTGTCAAATACATGTACACAAAAATTAAGACAATACAGTGTGTTATTTGGTGACACTCACCATAGGGTGGGTGTGGAAAATGTAGATCAGCTCTTGTAATCGAGTCAATTAAAATTGCGTTGTTGTGGGCACTACCTTCCCATCTAGAATTGATAAATGTAAACAACATGTCGAAGTCGCAAGCTGCGAGTACATTTTACGATACCGTAGCTTTGCGACTACGGAATGTATTCTGTCTTGAGGCAGGGACCCACGCATCCACCAATGTGTCATTGATAGCACTGACACAATCCTACTTAAAATATATTAGTTTGACATTAAACGCAAAACAAACCTAGATATTACTTTTAAAACATTAAAAAAAAAATTTAATTCATTACTGTTATTGAAAACTTACAGGACAAACATGTAGTCATACCTTGAACTAGGGAAAAAACCTCCTATCATTTAATTTTTTTGTTAGTATCTCATCTTGGTTATGTGGTTTGATAACCGTTGATGTAAGCTTGCACAGTGCCCGCATAATGATTTTGATGTGCTGACAAATAGTTTCAGTGAAGTGTTGAAATCTATCGACTAGTAGTCTATGCCGATCATTTTGTGCTAAAGTGCACAAAAAAATGCCAAGTGATTTCTCGACACTAATATACATATGTTTAGTTTCGACAAAGCCATTTTGAAGTAAGGTGTCTTTCAATAACATAAATGTTTGGGCATCCATTCGCATGATGTCCATCATTGTTTCTGGATGTCCATTTAATAAATTGAAGATGTAATCATTACCTTTGAATGGACAAGTTCGTTGCGGTCGTCTGTTGATTGACGCATTCATATGCTCATTCATAAAAGCAATCATCAAAAAATTCATAAAATCTTCAAAAACCTTATCCTCCTCTGATGACCTCTCCAGTGCATTGTTTTTTGTGTTGGATGACATATTGTTTCAGCTACATCACAATAACGCATAATTATAATTAAAAAAATGATTAACAACATGCTAACTGTTACCATTATTGGTGAAACTAAAATAAACCACTGGTTACAATTTGTTGACTTTAGTCATTTATTGAACTAGATGGAAATATACATGCGAAGAAAAAACATATTAATATTTAATCATATTGTCATTACTACCTTTTCATATTGTATGCTGTGTGTAAAATTGAAAGTTGAAGCAAAAATAAGAAAACAGACATAAAAGAACGCTGAAGAATAAAATCACATCTAAATGTAAAACATAAACAATTTCAAAAAAAATATTGAAATAAACAGAGAAAGACGAATAAAAAAAAGCATGTCATCTGGTGAAAAAAAAAATTAATAAAAACAAAATAGACATCATCAAATCATGTTGCATAACCACAAAAAGAACTGCAAGCTCGATCAAGCCACAACTTCTCCCTTTACTGCAAAGCTAGGATCATAGCTAGACACATATGGACAAGAGTACGCATAAAAAACATTCGTCATTCCTTGTTTTTGAATAGTGCCAGTGCCCTAATATACTGGACTGGTGGTATATCCCTAAGCTTTAACAGGCATCTTGAGATGCATCAAGGGAATAGTCATCACCACCTGCACTTACAACCTCTGTATCTGTTGATCGGGCATGG